>MU227154.1:1972747-1993569 GCA_018584345.1 Thuja plicata
CAAAGAAGCCCTAATCAGTGCCCTATCCGACAGTGAATTTTCTGAGATCAAGAAGACAGATAAAGCATACTCTATTTGGAAATACTTAGAAGATATGTTTGAAGGAGACATCCAAGAAAAGAATGCACACAGAAATCCATGGAAGAAAAGGTACAACAACTTAGAGATGCTACCTGAAGAAAACATTAGAGCCTACAATCAAAGAATTAATGAAGCGGTTTTAGGTATCAGGAACAATGGTGGAGAAATTTGAGAGGAAGATATAATGGACAAACTAATGACCACACTAACAGAAGACTATGAGAGAAAGATCAATATCTTAGATGAGACTATGAAATTTTCAAAATAATTCAAGAGAGAGACTTTGATAAGCAAAATATCTGCATTTCAGATATGAAGATTGAAGACAGAACCCAAAAGTGAGACAGCTTTCAATGCCTCAATCCATAGCAAGAAATCCATAAGCAACTCTAGTAATAATGAAGAAGTGGATACAGAACTAGAAGAAATCATTGCTATGATTTCCAAGAAAGAGAGGAAAGGTAAAGAGAAATATGAAGGACATCTACCATTCAAATGTTTTTCATGCAGAAAAGTTGGTCACTTTGCATCCAAGTGTCCTACAAGAGTCAAGAAGTTCAGATCAGATTACAAGCCCAAGTACACTAAGGAATGTTATCATGTTGAAGATGGTGTAACTGATGATGATTTAGGAGAAGATGAAATTGGCTTTGTTGCCATTAAAGACATTGAAAAGATGCTTGAATAAATGGACAAAGAAGATGAAGAAAAAGAACAAGAGTTAGCATTAGTTTCAACAGCTGATATCAGAACTGACTGGATCATTGACAGCAGATGTTTGCACCACATGATAGGAGACAAAGATAGATTTGTACATTTGGACAAATACAAAGGTGGCATGGTTAGATTTGGAGATAACACTCCCAAACCCATCATAGGCAAAGGTTCTATCACCTTAGATGGAAAGAATAAAATAGATGATATTCTTTATGTTGATGGTTTACATCATAACTTACTAAGTGTTGGATAGTTTCTTGATAAAGGATATCAGTTGGAATTCAAAAAAAACCAGTGCATCATTAACAAAAAAGGAGACATGATTGCATCAGGCTCAAATACCAAATGTAATGTTTTTCAGCTCAATTCAGAGGTAAGTTGTTTTGTTACAAAAGTGGATGACAGTTGGCTATGGCACAAGAGACTTTGTCATATCAATTTTGACAACATAGTCAAGATAAGTAATGTAAAGGCAGTAAGAGACCTTCCAAGTATTGCAAGAACAGTTGACACCATGTGCAAGGAATGTGTGATGGGGAAGCATGTGAGGACCTCATTCAAGAGAAAACAAGACTCTGCAGAAAACAAATTAGATCTAATACATACAGACCTATGTGGACCTACCCAAACAAGATCTTACTACGGAGAAAGGTATTTCATTTTGTTTGTTGATGATTTCTCAAGGATGATGTGGGTTGCATTTTTAAAAGACAAATCTGAATCTTTTGAGAAGTTCAAAGTGTTCAAAGCTAAAGTTGAGAATGAATTTGGAATAAAGATAAAATGTCTAAGATCTAATAGAGGAGGAGAATTCACCTCTAACTAGTTTTATGATTACTGTGAAGAACATGGAATCAAGAGACAGTTAAGTGCACCAAGAACCCCTTAATAGAATGAGATTGCAGAAAGAAGGAACATAATAATACTTGCAACAATGTGCACTATCATGATTGAAAGAAAGGTTGCTCATACTTATTGGAGAGATGTGGTCAATACAACAGTCTATTCTATCAATAGAATACAATTAAGGCCAAGTGCAGACAAGACACCCTATGAACTTTGGTTTGTTAATGTACCTACTGTAAAATAATTCAGAATCTTTGGAAGAAAGTGCTACATCAAGAGAGATGATAGCATTGGCAAGTTTGATGCTAGAAGCGATGAAGGTATTTTTCTTGGTTACTCTACTAAAAGCAAAGCCTATAGATGTTTTAATCTAAGATTAAAGAAGATCATTGAAAGCACTCATGTGAAGATGAGAATTTTATTATTCAAGAAATATATTATGACTATGCTCCCATGATTAAAGATGAGCCCAAACCCATCAATAAGGACATAGTTATTGAAGAAATGTTTGACTGCATTGATGTTTCATGTAACAATCCTGAACCAAGTGAAGAAGAATCACAAATTATAGATGAAAGTATCACTCCTAAGAACTCAAGATACACATCCAAATACCACTCTAAGGAAGACATCATTGGAGATCAGATTGCAAAAGTCATGACAAGATCTAGAGCAAAAGGTTCAACCGCTAATGAAGAGGTATGCTTACTTTCACAGATTGAACCCTTAAGTGTTGAAGATGTGTGCAAATATTTAGATTGGCAAAGTTCCATGCAAGAAGAATTAGATAAAATAATCAAGAATGAAACATGGGAACTGGTCCCTAGACCTCATGACAAGAACATGATTTGAACAAAGTGGATATTCAGGAACAAAATGAATGAAGAAGGCATAGTGGTAAGGAACAAAGAAAGATTAGTATGTAAAGGATATGCGCGGATAGAAGGAATAGACTACACTGATACATTTTCCCCTATGAGTAGACTTGAAGCTATCAAGTTGTTTTTGGCCCATGCAAGATTCAAGAACTTTAAGGTATACCAAATGGATGTCAAGTCAGCATTTTTGAATGGTGACTTGAAGGAAGAAGTATAAATAGAGCAGCCTGAAGGATTCAAACTTTTAGATAAACCAGACATGGTATGCAGATTAAAGAAAGCACTTTATGGACTTAAACAAGCCCCAAGAGCATGGTATGAGAGACTTGATGGTTACTTAACAAAGATAGGATTCAGAAAAGGAGCAGCAGACTGTAATTTATTCATAAGAGAGATAGATGAAGGACTACTACTCATTGCTATTTTTGTTGATGACATTATCTTTGGAGATAATGAAAAACTTAGTGCAAAATTCGCCAAAGAAATGAAAAGTGAATTTTAAATGAGCATGATTGGGCCTGTCAAATAATTTCTTGGATTAAATGTAAAAAAAATGGACAAAGGCATATTCCTAAATCAGTCTAAGTATGTGAAGGAGATATTGAAGACTTTCAAGATGGAAGATTGCAAACCAGTAAGCACCCCCATGATAATAGGAAGCAAGATTTCTAACGATGATGATTCCATAGTAGTTGGCAAGACCTTATACAAGTATATGATTGGAAAACTCATATATCTTACTCAATCTAGATCTGATATTTCTAATGTAGTTGGCATTGTTGGAAGATTTGCAGTTGAACCCAAGAAAAATCACCTAATGGAAATAAAAATAATATTCAGATACTTAAAAGGGACTATTGACTATGGTTTATGGTATCCTAACTCAGAGAATATAAAACTTCATGTGTACACAGATGCAGATTGGGCAGGTTGTGT
The DNA here is from genome assembly GCA_018584345.1 of Thuja plicata. Lineage (NCBI taxonomy): Eukaryota > Viridiplantae > Streptophyta > Pinopsida > Cupressales > Cupressaceae > Thuja > Thuja plicata. The sequence goes on from MU227154.1 coordinate 1,976,206, forward strand.
TGATGACATAAAGGTTACATCAGGAGGAGCGGTATTTATTGGAGACAAATTGGTCACTTGGACAAGTAAAAAGAAGAATTGTATCTCTCAGTCAACAACAGAAGCTCAGTATGTTGCAACAACATTCAATTGTTCAACAATGGTTTGGATCAAACAGATCATTAAAGACTTTGGTATTCAGATTGATTATCCTATTGTTATTCACTTTGACAACACTAGTACTATTAATATGTCAAAGAACCCTATGATGCATGCAAAGACAAAATGCATTGAGATCAAATACCATTTTCTAAGAGAAAAAGTTGCAGATAGAGAAGTAAATTTGGATTATGTGAGCACTAAAGAACAATTAGCAGATATTTTTACAAAGCCATTATCAAAAGATACTTTTGAGTATCTCAGGGAGAAGTTGGGAGTAATTCCCTTTCCAGAGTCTAATTAGAATTTGCAGCAAGAACATTAGTCCTTGATGATTGATAAATGGTTGACTAATCTACTTCTGGAGTAGTACCTATGCATAATGGTGTTTAACGCCCTTTGTCATTGATGTCAAAGGGGGAGTATTAGTAAGGGGGAGCATATACTCTGGGGGAGTATATAGAGTAGCAGTAGTGAAGAGGAACTTTTGATGAGGATATTGAGAATATTGTAAAAAGAAGGAAGACACATTTAGTTGACCATATCATATGTTGTCATTAATGTCAAAGGGGAGATTGTTGGAGATTTGCTTCTGTACAAATAATTGATTGTATGTTTTTCATTGATGACAACATATAATATACAACAATGTTCTATATGCAATTATCAGTATAGATGTTCTGGAGCTATGTGTGCTCATTTTTATGGTGTATACATGTTCTAGATGCTATGTACATTCACGCTGAGTCAGATATGAAGTTTCAGTTGAGTTATGCTAATCAGTTATGATAGTTACAGAGACTAAAGACTATCTATGAAGAGCCAACATAATTACATTATGTCTTTAGTTGTGCCTATCTTTTGGATATGCATGTTTGTATTCATGTTTAGTTATGAGTTAAAGATAATTACCTAAAGGTGCCAAACATCTTCTATTAGAATCGTGAAGTTGGAGTTAATTTGGTGGAGCCGACTTTGTGAAACATTGTGTCTATTCAGTATGAGTTGTGTGTTTCTAATTAGGTTGCGTGGTTGTTGTGGCTGACTAAAGAAGTATTAAAGGGACTCCTAGAGCCGACAAAGATCACATCCTTTGGAGAAGATACTTATAGTAGTTCAATTGATGAATGCCAAGTGTGAATGAGAAGAATAAAGATAGAAAAAGTGTAGGACAAAATGTATGTTGTTTTGGAATAGTAGATACATTTCATTCATCAAGAAAAGATCTATGTGAAGAAGAAGTGGAAGTATACAATGGAACTGATCAAGAAAATAGGTCTACTCAAACATTTCATCTATTAGATATAGTGTATATCTATTCTACTGAAGGTTGCAGCTTTAATCATTTTAGCAGTGAGATTTTGGACAGTGAGTCCTCACCCCTAACAGGGTTACTTGTAAAAGAATTCTAACAGGGTTTGACCTTTAACCAAGTCTCTGTACTTATTTCATTGTAAAGAACAACTCCTAATAGGGTTGCAAGATCTCTTAATAGGGATAATTATACTCAAGTACAATTATTTGTGGGTGCTAATTCCCACCAGGGTTTTTACCTATTTGGTTTCCCCGTGACCAAAATTGTTGTGTTCTCTATTGTGTTATCTGAATGTGCATTTACTTTATGTTAATTGTATCTAAGAAAAGAAAAGAATTAAAGTAGCTGATAACTGATTCCTCCCCCCCTCTCTTAATTATCCTTTGGAACTATTCTAACATATGTTTCTATTGTTTATGTTCTATTATTGATCATATTTATATATAAGTAAGGTAGTTTAAAAACGTTTGTAATGGAAATTGGAAATTAAGTATCTGTATCTAATGTGTTAGCTTGATGAGTTTGTCACTATCTATTATTGGGAGTGATTATGTCTTCTTGTGTGGCTTTTAATATTATGTGGATTTTATGTTAGAATAATGATTAAAGTCCCACTTCAATTATTTTTGAGTTTTGGAAGGTTTAGGATGTCAGTTTATCAGCCTTCCTTTTCATAGTTTATTCCATTTGGGATTATTTCCTTATATGTTCATTTTATTGCTTGAATTTGATCATAATGTTTTGCTTAAGGTATCTTGAGTATGTGACATCCTTGTACTATTCCTATGATGTTTATGGTTAAGGTTAGGACTCATCTTGGTGTTCTGAGTACACAAGAAAGTTTCCTAAACCTCTGAAATAAAGCATTTGAAGTATTGCAATTCTTTTGTCATGTTTTGGGTAGGGGACTAGGTACCCTAGGTGAGTGGCTCACCATAGGTGCTGAGACCCAAATTGGTTTCTAGGAGATCCTATGGGTGAGTTTGTAATCAAGTGATAACTATAAAATTAACTTGGGAGGGGGATTCAAAAGATAATGAAAGACACAAATAATGCCCACATAGTCCTGTTGGAGTATCAGGACACTGGGTAACTGCCAGGATGGATCCCTATTCATAAAGGGGAGACCAAAGTTACATGGTTGCCAGGAAGGATCCCAATAAATAGGATATGTGATGACACTCACTTAGAGGGTATGCTACAAACCTAACCCTTTTGTATAGTTAACTGATATTTTGTTATGTCTTGTATTTGTTTAAGTTGTTGTTTTGTGAAGCCTTAGATTGCTTAGGGCCTTGTGTGGACCTTGGTTCTATATCCTAGGATGGGGGAGTGGAACTACATGGTTCCACATGGTTGGGTAGTTAATCTTATCAAGGTACTATTCGTGATTTCATGGTTGAATTCTCCTTTGGATTCATGCTTAGAAGCTATCATGGATTTTACTTCAGTGAATTGCAATTCTGATGTATTTATTTATTGAAATCCCTTGTTGGGTAATGTAATGAAATGTAAATGAAGGGTGAATCAATGTAATGGGAATGGGTATTTCTAGGTGAAATGAAGGTAAAAGTTATTCTCTTACTTGTATATGTCACAAATATTAAAATAATGTGGAATTTGTCATTTGTTTCCCTCTAATGCTATCTTGTAATAAAGTGAGTGATCTCTTGAATGAAAATTTATTCTTATAGTTCTGTCTTGTTTTGTGAATAAGGACCTAGCTTATATTGATATGATAAGTAATTTCTCTTATATAATTGACTATAAAGGAATATTATGAAATGGTTGGTTTATGAATGAACATTTGTTTATGTCAAAGATAAATGTTATTGTTAGATAAGAAGATCTATAGGAATGATAAATGATAATGGAATTACAATTGTGGAATAGTTGAATAATTGTGAAAGGAGATGTCAAATATTAAGAGAAGTTTATAAAAAAGAAGTATAATACACTTTTGGTTCTGTGTAACATGTGATAGTAACTCAATAAATTGATTCACATATTGTTAACCTATGATTGATATTAAGAATGAGTGAGGAACACTTTGGATGGTGCCTTAAAATATATCTAGTAGGATGTACATCTAGGTGGTGGGGTATGTGATAATGAATGATAATATTTACCCTAATGTCTATATGAAACTAAATTCATAAGATAGTTTACACATTATGAATCCCATTAGTTAGTTATGAAGAATGGATTGTGTTGGTGAATTAAATGATGGTGAATAATCATTGAAATGTGTCCATGAGACAATAATCACTTATTCTGAAGTGTTATAAATATGTCAGAATTGTAATTCATTATGAAGCTCTTAAATGTAATTAGATTAATCAATATTGTTTGAGTAGTTGTGTTAGGGAGCCTATGAGGACTATGAAATCTTCAGTTATGATACATTCATGTTTTATGAGCATATGTGTATAGAATCTTTTGGTAATGCATGTTGTAATTGTTTTTTAAAAAAAATTGACTTCATCTTTAGAGATTTGATGGTTAGTCCTCCTGGGTTCCCTGGCAGGGCGTTACACTGACCCCTAGTTTTCTGATGTGACATACTTACTCACCTATGGTCAATGCTCTGGACACCTGAATCCCCAAATAATCTAAAATTGAAAGCTTCCAAGTATGTAATCTCTCAAGATGTGCTATATAAAAGGGGTATTGATGGGACTTTCCTCAGGTGTGTGGATGTTGCCCAGCAGAAATAGATATTGAGGACTTTCCATGATGAATCCTATGGTGGGATCTACTCCTCTATTGACATGTCATTAAAAATTCTCTAGAACCATTTCTACTGGTCAGGAATGTTCAAAGACACATATAACTACGTCAAGAATTGTGAAAAATGTCAGTTGTTCGTTGGATGCCTGCAACTTGCAGCTTTACCCCTCAAGCTAGTGGTAGTAGATGAACCCTTCAGACAGTGGGCGATAGATTATTTTGGGCCTTTAAATCCTTAATCTAGTGCAGGGCACATATATATTATAACCGCCACCAATTACTTCACTAAATGGGTGGAAGTGGTTCTGACTAAGAAGGCAAATTCACAAGTTCTCTGTGATTTCTTGTTGAACCATATCTTTATCAGGTTTGGGATACCAATCAAGGTGGTAGCATATAATGCTACGTATTTTTATTCAGAAGAGATCTTGGCCTTTTTTATGAGCATGGGATATCTTTAGCCCACTCATTTGACTATTTTCCACAGGGAAACAACCAAGTGAAGTCCAACAATAAGAACCTTATAGCTATAATGAAGAAATTGTTGGACAAAAATCATTGCAATTGGCATAATAAGTTACATGAATCCTTATGGGATGATAGGAATACTCCCAAAAGAGCTATTGGCATGGATCCTTTTGAGCTTTTGTATGGGATTGGGGCTCACGTATCCATACCTCTAGAATTGTCTACAACCAAGCTGTAATTTGAAATTGAAGATCAGTATTTTCAAAGTTCTCTGGAAAAGAGCATCATGTACCTGAATAAGTTGGAGGAAGAAATAAATGACTTGGTAGATCACAAAACAAGGCATTAGCTGAAAGTCAAGCAAACTTTTGATATAAGAGCCCATGCACGTAAATTTATGAAAGGAGATGAAGTTCTCTTATGGGATAAGAGAAGGGTTCCTAAGGGATCTCATGGGAAGTTTGAGCCTTTATGGAAAGGCACATTCATCATTTAAGAGGAAATTGGTTCTAACTCTTTTCATCTATCCTACCTGGATGGTATTAATCTTCCTTTCACTTATAAGAGGTAGGACCTCAAATTTTTCAATTTGTAATTTTGTTATGAGTCCCCCCTATACATAATAGTTAGCTTTCCCACTTTCCTTAGGTGTAGTCACATGTATCTTTTCTTTCCCTTCTTTCTTCTCATTTTTGTGAAACCGGTAATCTAGAGTTCTCTACATTTTTGGCAACATGCATTCCCCCAGATAGAGCTAGTATGAGGGTCTATTTGAGTCTCCATGTTAAAAGTGTCCTTAAGCCCTTGGTATATTTAATTATTACCTAGTTTCCTCCTTTACAGAAAATTTCAAGTTAAAATATTCTTTCAATGTCGACTTTGCCTTTGATTTAATCGCCTCAATGTTTCATGAACCCATCTTGTTGATGTGGACTCCCCTTGGCCAAGTGTTGGTAGTTATTGATTCTTCATGAACCAATTTAAACCTCTTTAAACCTCAGTTCAAAGTAGCTCAATCAAATATTTTGGTATAACGCTGGTGTTTGTAGGTGGCACCCATGTCACATCATGTCGCGGTGACAAACCACTTTGGACCACTTCGAACCTAAGTTCAAATTTGTTCAAACAAGTTCAAAGGAAGATTTAGCAGACTCAAAGATTAGTATGACAACTGAGGTGACAAGTGACATGACACGTTAGATCAGTAATCATCAGAATGATGGTACAATCAGATTTGAAGGGCTAGTAGCCATGGGGGAATTCCAAGCTGGCAATGTGAGTTAAGACAGACATTATTTCAGCATGAGTGAAGTAGTGGCATTAAATGGAAAGTAATGATGAATTAAGTAGTTTGATTAAATGAAGCAATCACTAGACGTCACATTGTTAGATTCACTCTACACTAGCGTACATGCCGCATTTAATTTTCATCTCTTTCGTTATATTTCAGTGGGGTGAGAATTCTTTAATTTATGTCCTCCAGCTTATTTCTTTTCAGGGCTAGGTTGTGGAGTCTCTGCTATGAAGGACAGAGGTTTTTGTTTTCCTGAGTTGATAAAGTACATGTAAACACCAAAAATCCTCCTTTTTCTTTCTTTTTTGTATGTGGTAGTGTATTTTCAAGGGATTACAGTTCTTTATTTGTTTTGGGAAAGGAAAATGAGCTATAGCATGCATTTCTTCAGAAATACTATGAATCTAGAGTGTAGATCCTCGGTGATCACAGACACATATTTTTTGGGAGTTGAAGTAAAGGAGATTGTAGAAGTTTTGAAAGTTTTTGTAGAGAAAAAACATACTCTAGAGCTCATGTCCAATTCCTTGCTTCAAGTCACTACTTTTCCCCTAGCTATGATAAGTCCAGAGCTAGTTCAGCAGTGCATAATTCACTATGACATCAAGTCTAAGAGTGTGTTAGATAATGAGGGAAGAATTTTCTTGACTATAACTAGAGAGACAATAATATCAGTTTTCAAGCTTCCTAATGAAGCTTTTCCAGCTTTACCCCAACCTAGTCACTTGCTCAATTTTGGGAAGTAAGTGACAAGAAGAGTAGTAATATTGCTCGTAAGTTGACTGAGTCAAACTAAATGGGAGGGTCTAGATTGCCCAATATTTTGACTAAATACCTTATGAAACCCCACATTCATGATATAATGGATTTTTTACATAGAGTGTAAGGGTTAGATCAAGTACTCCTTTTCGAAGACTGGATGTACCATTTCATAGAGATTGTTTTGGAAGGGAAGCAAAGTCTAGACTGGGCTAAAATGCTTTCAAGTTCATTAAGAGACCAGCTCAAATAGACACAGATGATAGAAAAGGAATTTTATGTCCTCATACTTGATATATTGTCTTGCATGCACTCAAGATCTTGCTGGGATTCCCCGTGAACTATGGAGGGAAGACATAAGTATTTTTGAATATTTCCCCTTGTTGAAGAGAGACAGAGTCCTAGAGGACTACAAAATATTTCATGATGTCTTCCTCAAAAAATTGTGTTACCAGCTAGTTGGAACCCCAAAACAGAGGATTTCCCCAAAAGCACAAAAAAAATTTCAATGTTATGGTAGTTTCTATTTTTTTTTCCATAGTTCACCTATGTGAGAGCTCGGAGTTTTTATGAAGAACCCCTTAAATTTCCAAGGTTTAGATTTGAATGCTTCATTTTAGCAGAAGTTTGCAGAAAGATGTTCCTAGTGAGTAAAAATAACCTTCAAGAGGAAAAATGGGATTCTATGTTCCCAATTAAACGTGGAACTATGACATGCAATAATATGATCAACGCCTTAGTAATAGGTAGTAATCTGGTGGGTTTCCACATGCAATTTTATAAACCAAGGAGAGGATTCGACAACAAAGGATTCGCAAGACGGGATTTCAACTTGAGTATCTAGTCAAAATTGAACCCGCATATCAAATATTTTTGGGAAGATATTGGAGATGAAGAGATAATTAAAAAGAGGGATCATTCAAGATTATTGATCCCCCAGATCAAAACCGTGCACCTAAAGTTCAACGTAGCTGACCTGAACGAAGTTCATTATAAAATCATTAAACCTCACTTTGATGGTTCAAATGCAGAGGCTTTTCTAGAAGTAGACTGGAAAAGGGAAGAAGAGGAGGACATCAAATTAAGGGCTAGGTTCATTTTATCCTACACAGATGTCTGGTTAAAAAAGAGAAAACAATATAGAATAAAGATTACATCTCCTAAGAAATCTAATGCAAGTTCTGTCTCAGTTAAAGTGTTACCTTATCCCTCTAACTCTTCCCTCTTGATCACTCATGTAGGTAATATTCCTTATTCTAAAAATAAAGTAACCTCCAGTGGACATCCTACCGCACCTCAGACAAGGTCGAGAACAATGCTTGAAAGTTGAGAAAAAATGGCTTCTCCATATTCCAGCCGTATTGATATTGATGTCAATGACAAAGATATCTCTTTCTTAACAGAACATGATAAGAAATACCAAGAGATGTTTACTGATAAACCTAAAGATCAATAGGAGAAAATAACACCTACCAAGGCAACTGATAATAGGTTGGTTTCTATCATAGTTCCCCCTTGGCTGGCAAATTTGGTGAATAGAAAATGCAACTTTAAGCTTGTCTCCTTACCAGTCAAAGAGATAGTTACCAAGTATTCCATCCATGAACCAAAGGAAAAAAGGGTTAAAAGTAAAGCGAGGATAACTACAGACCCCACTATAGGAAAGGTGACCATTAAGATCACAACTTTCAAGATAAAGGAAAGGGTTCATGAACCTGTGATGGAAGATTTCAAGGTTACAAAGATGTAGTTTAGTGTACTGAACAAAAATACCAGGGACCACTTGTTCAAATTTTCAATGGACCACATGCTCGGCCAATCTCAAAAAGATGGAAAGGAAAAATGTGAACTCAAACAGCTCGTGGTTACAATGGTTGAATTCCTTAGCTCACTCAGTGATATTGGGGCATTGCCTCTAGCTCAATCTCTGCAAGACTTTGATCCCAATTCAACAGATATTAAAAAGTTACTAAAGAAAATGCAGTAGGAAAAAGCCCTAATGGAAGCAATGAAAAATTGGGTCAGCGGTGTTATATTTGAAGGGACCAAGTTTATTCAGGAGTTTTTCAACACCTATGCAGAAGGAGAGGCGCTGATTGGAGAAGTTCAGGCTTTAATTCAAGGAAGGGAGTTAGACGAATAAAAGTTCACATCCATCATATCTCAAGTTATTGAGATAGAGGAATATGGAGTGGAAAAATTCCTATCAAAAAATCTGATGAAGATGGTAGATGCTTGCATGTTGTTCATATTGAAAATTAATTTGAGCTGGAAAGGTACCTTATTCAAAACTATGGTCTCAAGCATGCATGCCATAAAAAAGGAAATCAAGGAAATGCACATTAATCCATTAAAGGATATCAAAGTGGTAAATCCATCAGGTATCCTTTAGTTTGAAGAAGGGATCATGAACACGGATTTCATGATCAAGAGCTTTGAAGATACTATGAATAGTCTTGGAAAAAGAAGAACCAATGACTCAAGATTTTACCAAGGTTGCCAATGTAGAATCCATGCTATACCTGAACAGAGGGCATTTACCCAGATAGTTAGAGAAGATCCAAGAGCTTAATTGGGAAAAGAATGTATGTTGAGCTAAGATGACTGGTCTAAAGGGTTTACATTCTCATCCAATTCAAGAGCTGGTGAGCACATTCAGGAGCTAGAAGCTAGTTCAGGAAGCCACGTCTAAAGACAAGTAACTGGAATCATGAAATTCTTTTATATTTTAAGTTATTTTTGGTTATGGGACAACTATGTTTAAACTATTTCAATTTTTAGGTTACTGGTTTGTAACCATTCCTTTTCAGTTGATCCGAGAGGCTGATTTTTAAGGGAGGCCTCCCATAATCGCTAAACTATATATGCTGGAGCATAAAAATTTTAAAGGGTTAGATGTTTTGGATTTAGACTTAGTTCAGTAGCTTTTTCAATACTATTTTAAAGCTTTCTATTTTGGAAAGAATTTAATGGGAAGATACACTAATCTGAATTTGTCTTAGACTTTGTTTTCTATGAGCATAATACTTTAATACAAAGCTTGGTTTGAATCTGTGTATTTGAACTCATGATATATTGATTACTTTACAAATTAATATATTTCTTTCTCTATGTTATTCATAAATGTGTGGTAATCATCCATCTTTCTAGATAATTCTTGTTTCTAGTTTCGTAAGAGATTAATTTTAAGATAGTTGAAGGAACTGTGCTTTTCTTTAACTTTTATTCTATGTTTGAAATCCCTGCAAAATACCTTGATACCTAAGAGTATCCAAGAGATCCATACTTTCTTTCAGGTTAAAGTACATGTGTTAGTGTTTAGTTTGGAAATTCATTTGATATTTCTAAGAGGGATTTGTACCTTACCTAATTCAAAGAGAAGCAATTATCTCATGCTTACTCAACTATTGTAGGATTATTTGTCTTCAAAAGGGCATAGGGTCAATATTGAATTTGATTGAAGTGGAGACAAATCTGTTTGCCAGTAGGAGGATATTAAAATCACTCCCTAGATTATCAAACAAGCCTTTCTATGAGAACATAAACCAAAAAAAACACTTGGGAAATGCCTAGAAACAAATAAACCTAAGCAGCTAGTGTAGTACCAGATGAAGGGGGTGTTGGGATAATAGAAAGGTGTGTACTAAGAGGGGAGGGGTGAATTAGTTCTCTTAAAAAATTTCAAACAAATCTTTGTAACCAAATGTTCTTATATTACTGACTGAGTGGATAACATTCACCAAACATGTAATGTCACTGCTGAAATGTAAATACATGTAAAGTAAACAATACACATACATGAAATTTAAGTACTCATGACACTAGTATTTTGGTATCGCAGAAAACCCTTGTTAAAAGGTAGAAACTGCAGTGGGGATGAGACCCACAAAACTTCACTACTGCAGTGAATAAAGTAGCATGTTAAAGCTTACAAAGATTGATCACTTATGATGATCTTACCCTATTAGGAGTAATAATGAGATTGATTAGATCTACCTCATGTGAGGATTTAGTAGCACAAAGTATGTGTGCACTCTATTAATATATTTATACAAAGCTGGTTAAGTCTACTCTGTTAGGAGATTTTGGGGTCTATTACAATTGTTAGAGAGTAACAGAATTGAGATCTAAAAAAATTACATTCTCACTATTGTGAATACAGATCCTTTAAGTGCATATAAAATATATCACCTTACTATGAATAATAATACCTTCTGCTCTTCTCAATAGTCTTGCCTCTTTTCTAAAAATTGATTACTGCAATGTAGTCCTTGTCCTAAAACCCTTGTCTGATCTCTAATGTCTATAGTATGGTGGCTACTTGATCATTTTTTGATCAACATACAATGACATCTTTATATTATATATCAAACTTTATGACCTAATTAGGGTTTTAAAATATCATCCATAACCTAAGTTCAACAGTGTACATAATTTACCTTGATCATCTAAACATAGGAGATATAAACAATTAATGTTGTGAATCCATAATTAATTTTCTCCTCGATCATTGTAAATTGTTATCCAGGTTGGAAAAAATTTGTTACCTATATTGATTTGCGATAACAAACTTTTATGTAACTGTTGGTCTACTTGGTAAATATTGTCTCTTGGTGCTTGGTGTTGTCTGTATATCTCGGTGCATACTGTGTGCTTAGTGTAGACTATTTCACGGTAAAGTCTGTCTTCTCAGTGATCATTTCTCTTGGTTAACTCTGCACATTATTAGTGCATTTGGTTAACTCTATACTTTGATGATCATACCAACTATTCTATCTATGACTCTGTTAATTGAATGCTTGAATACTAATGACAATCTTCAAATCTCATTTTGAGTAAAATTCTCCCCCTTTGGCATTAGTATCAAAAACTTCTATATGTAGATGTAGTATACACACATCAACCTATACATAGTTACTCCCCCTTTGTACATGCTCAGTATATGCATATGTTCCCCTATATACATATGTACATATATTTCCCCCTTTTTTGAAAATAATGACAAAAGAATAAGCTTACAACCTGTCAAAAATGTTAGGATGGACCTTTTTGTTCCATTAACTTCTCTTATTCCTCCTTTAGATGCTCTAGGGTCAAAAGCTCTAGGTTCAGCTAAGCATGCATATCATATATGCTTTCAGTAATAGACAATTCTAGGATGGAAATCAAGTTCCTTGTCATTGTCACATGCTTCTGCATCATAACTAAATGCGGTAGTACCATACCCTGTAGCTTGGTTACCTATTCTCTAATTTTTTACTCTTCCTTCCTCAAATCTAGTCTCAACCATTGGGTTCGTAGAACCTTGGTTTAATGCATCTGCAATGCATGTTGCTTGGTTTAAAGACTGCTAGCACTATCTTTTAGATCTTGATCTAATTGCTTCATATTTTCACTAAGCTCGGTAGTGAAGTGATCTAAAGTGCATAAATTCTATAGAACCTTAAGAGCTTCAGTAATGACAGCATCTAGTCCATGTACAAATTTTGACAAAGTTACCTTGTTTACTGCCACTGCTTGACTTATCTTCTCGGTAACTTTATATTGAATATTCTTTTTTGCTTGTTCCTCTATCTTCTACTCGGAATCAACATTGGTTCCATTTATAGCCTCGGTGAGTAGGGAAAGTTGATCAAGTATGGGGGTTGATTCATCAACTTTCACATCAGCAACAAATTGCATTAGAATCTCCTTAGTGGTCTCTAGCACCTGTGCACTTTTACGTTCTTGCCTCATCTTATCATGTGCTTCTCTTTGGGTGCAGAGTTCACCATACCTTGTTAAAGCTTTAGGATCAAGTGTTTGTGAATCACAATCAGGAATGTCAATAATTTCATCAAGTGTTAAGGGACCCTTGTTCCCTTTCTTCCTTTTCTTGTTCTTGTCTTTTGTGCTTGATGAAGGAGATAATGTTAATGCTAATTGAGCCTTTTTCTTAGTTTCTTTTTTTTTTGGCTTGCTCAGTGTGATGACTTGGGAAGGTGCCTTGGTAGCTGACCTAGGGTCAGTAGTAGAAGTATCTACCATCATTGTTTTGTGTTACCTTCACCTTTGTTTGTTGCATCAGTGGTATCTTTAGGTGCATCACCTTGTATTTTCCCACCACTATGCTTGGTCTCTTTACCATGTGTATCACCCTTGTCTTTAGTTGTGTCTATAACCTACTTGGGTCTAGTCTTTTTTTCTTCACTCTCTATCTCCATAGCTTGTACCGAAATAAGCAGCTGGCCTGGTACCATTTCTTGGGAGACCTATTTTGTGTATTTTTCATCTATGGTCTCGGTAGCTCTGATTATACCATCTTATTTAGCCTTATCATCAGGATCACCTTCAATTATATCATTTTTTGTGATCTCTAGATCACTTAAATTAGTCAATAGTGTAGGAATACTAACCAATACATTATCAATTGTTGCATAATCAATATTGATTGGTTCTATGTGCGGTTGATGTTTCTTAGTTTCGACTGTAGATTCAAAATCTTTTACTTCCTCGGTTTCCTCTTGTGGAGTGAGAACATCATTCCAAATATTGGTGATCTCTTCATCCTCTTGCCTCATATTCCCTTGAATAATGTTCAATGTTCATGCTTTATTGGTAAATTTCTTGGCATACTATTTCATAATATCATTCATCTCTTCCAATGTGCATTCGGTCTTAAGTAGAGTAAGAGTTTCCTCTCTCATCTATTTCTCAGTGTTGAGTGCATACATCCATCTGGCTGATATTTTATCATAAAATTCTTGTGGAATGTAAGTATTAAAATTCAATAGGAACATGTTTGAAATTGAACATCATACCTATGATAGCTTCTTCAAGTTTCTATTGATTCTCGGTAGTTAGATCTGCATATGCTTGTACCTTAGGATGAGATAACCATCTATTTGTTATGATTGCCTCTACAATTTCATGAATAGTATTCAGTGTCATGTTTTGCACAACCTTAAATTGTTTAGTGTTATTGTCAGAATCATCCTTGTCATCCTTATTACTTATGTATTTCTTTCTCTATCTTGGTGTTTTGGTGTTCGGTTTCCTTGTTTGATATGTGAATTTAGGTGATGTGAAAACTCTATCTAACCAGTGTCTGGGCAATCTAACCTAGATATTGGAGGACTAAGCTTCATTCTGGAGATAGTCCTAAATATCTCTATTGACTATCTTTTTTTGAGACAGGTATCGGGGAAATCTAACCCAGAAACTTGAAGGTTGAGCCTCATTTTGGGGACAGTCTTTGAAAGATATCAATCTAACCAGCGTCTAGGAAATCTAACCTAGATATTGGGGGACTAAGATTCATTCTAGAGATAGTCTTAAAAACCTCTATTGACTATCTTTTTATGGATAGGTATCGGGGAAATCTAACCCTGACTCCTGAAGGTTGAGCCTCATTCTGGTGATAGTCTTTTGAAAGATATCAATCTATTAGGTATCTAAGAAATCTAACTTAGATCCCTGAGTATCAAGCTTCATTCTAAAGATAATTATCAAAATCTTAATCTATTAGGTATCGGGGAAATCTAACCCGAATCCCTGAGGATCAAGCTTTGTTTTGGAGATGACCCTTGAAAACTCTACTTGAATGGCATCTTGGCAATCTAACCTAGACTTTGGAGAGTTAAGCTTTGTCCTAGAGATGGCTCTGAAATCTTCATCAATTGATCTTTGCATCATCAATTTTCAAAATCTATTCTTTTGTGCTTCAGGCATCAGACTATTCTTTGAATCAATGCGTTGCTCGCACATCAATTCAAAGAGGGGCAAAATGTAACACCCCAAAATTGGCATCTTGCAACCCTAACCAATTTTGTTGCATTTGTCATTCTTTTGAATCATAAAAGTCCTATTGTACTAGGCAATTCTGAGTTTGACTGACTCTACTCGACCTAAGTGTCAAATGTAGAAAATCCTAAATCTACATTAATCATAACATTATATTTAATTCCTAAAATATCAATTAGCTAAATAAACCCTATGATTGAATTAATTTAATTATAAATTCCTAGCACTTTAATTAAATTAAATTTACCCCTTTTAGCTAAAACACATAAAATTGAATTAAATAATATTTAATTATTAAGTAAATATCCTCATTTCAAAAATTGAATTTAATTATTCAAATAATTGAGAAAAACACATTTATGAGGTCGTATTTATTTATTTAATTAAATATTCTCTTAAAAATCTTCTCTTCAGTTCAGAAATAGAAGTTTTGAATTAACTATGCTTTAAAGAGAAAGAAAACAGTTAAATCAAAAGAAAACAGTTAAAGCAAAGGGAAAACAATTTGTTGTTTTCTTTTAAAGAAAGCTTTCTATTTTGAACTGGATTTTCTATCTGTTTTATTTCAAAAAGGAAACTTTCTATTCTGAGTAGGCTCTCAATCTATAAAAGAGCTCCCATTTATCATTCAAAACCCCAGTTATTTTTTATGCATTGTTAGAATAATGAATTGTTGCTTCATTTTAGTTGATAATCCTATTTACATTTAGCTATCATTTGCAATAGATTAATGTCAATTTCTTAGATTAATTGCATTGCAATCATATCTTAGTTTAATCTCATTTCAATTTTTAGAATAATATTGCATCTTTCAAATATCATTTAGATTAATCTTGCATTACATTGCATCATATTCATGGAGAAAATCCTTCATTCTTAGATTGGTCTATGGTTGTGAGAATCTCATTCTGAGAGCTATTTGAAACCCCATCTAGATAGAAGGCAATAGGTCAAATCATATAGGCATGCAAGATGAATAAGTCATATTCACTTCTGTATGTGGCTGATGAACAAGGACTATGTTGAAGTGTATGGTTGAAAAACAAGGCCAAATTTAACATATACATTTCTGGTGCCCTATGGTGAAAACCACTTCTTGTGGCGCCTTGGATAAGTACCATGATGAAAACCTAGAAAATAGGAATAATGTGTAATTCCTCCTACTTGAACTCTTCACTTGGGGGCACGTTCCTTCCATGTCATCCTATCTATCATATCTTACATCTAGCTATTATGTGATCATCTAGGTTCCTTTCGGTGATCTTGACAAGGTTGAGCCTATCCATGAACACTATGCATCTTGACATCCATTATCCTTTCCATCAGCCTATCCATGGTACCCCATCATGATCTTTCTTATCCCAAGCCTATTCTTCCTATCTCTGAGCATTCCTAATATAATCCAAAACATCTACTTATACCTCCATCAACATTTATCCTGATCATAGCTATATCCTATCGTATGAAATTGACCCCTTGGTCTTGATCAAAATTGTAAAACAAGTTATTAGAAGTCTCTTGACATGTCCACCCTTTTGGACCACATACTTTTCATGACACCAGGTCATTACCCTAAATGCTATACAACATCACTCCATGATCCTACATTGCTATATTATTTTTTCCCTAGCTTGGGTAATCTTGAAGAGTCTATCCTTGAGGGTCGCATTCACCCTCTTCATCCATCATTGGCTATTCATCTCATACATCAGATTTCTAATCCATTTGCAATTTCCTACACCTTGCTAGACATTGGGGAAAACCATTGTGATCTTCTTGAGATCGAGCAATCTCTAAAAATCTAAAAATTGCAAAATCTCTAAAACTCTAAAAATTACAAAATCTCTAAAAATCTAAAAATCGTAAAAATTCCTAAAAAAATGATCATCTTAGTGAAAACCTAGCAATAGGTGCTTTGATGTATCTAAAAAAAAATCATATATTCCTAAAATACAAAAAAAATAAAAAATTGGAAAATACATAAAAAAAGAGAAGAGAAAAAAGTGTCATTGATGAAAACCTGGGAAACAAGCATCATGGTAGCAAAAAAAAGAGTTTCTGCCAAGAAGGTGAAAACCTAGTAAATAGGCGCCTCTTGTTCCACATTTCTATATCTATCACAACACCACTTGGCTTTATGCAGCTGCTTTCCTACTTTCCTACTTGCATTTGCTTTTCCGCATACTCTTGCTTCCCATCAAGACACCAACTTACATGGATTGAAATTGGTCATACTCTCGGAGAAATCCTTCTAGTCTAGGGGCACTGTCCTATTACCTTTTGAGGATTTTCTTCACAACAGTCACTAGTGGTTCTCACTGTGTCTACCTACAATCTCTTAGCTTATACTGAATTCTCTCTCCTTGAGAATCTCCCTCCCATCAGTCACTAGTGGTTCTCACTATGTCTGCCTACTGATGTCTAGCTAGTACTATGATCTCTTCACTTGAGAATCTCTCTCACTTCAGTCACCAGTGGTTCTCACTGCGTCTTCCTAGTGTCGCCATACTATTGAGATTGCTCGCATCCATTACAGTTGGAGTTATGCTCAAATTCTCTATCTACCGATACTCGGCCTTGAGAATCCTTTGCTTTAGTTTGTACATAGCTTTCGGTCACTTTCGTGACACTTTGGTTCCTTTGCAAACCCTACTGACTTGACATTGATCCATCACCATACGCCTGGGGGAAACCAAATCTAGTTTTTCCTCACAACATACGTCAAGACAGTCATCGTTACTTGGGGGCATGGGTCCCCAATTTGATCACATCTTTGGTTTACACCCGAGTCAGTAATTTTGTCATTTCTGAAGGACAACTTTCTACTGACACAAACTGGTGTTTCTCAACACCCCAATTAAAACAGTGTTTTTCAACA
>MU227154.1:1995116-2038962 GCA_018584345.1 Thuja plicata
GGCACCTCCAACACCTCATCCGATAATACTCCCACATAATCTGCATAATAATAGGCCGCTCAGGTGGTCTGATGTCCTCCCTCCACCTGAAGAAGCTCCTAGGCCATCTACAACTATCCTTAGAGATACTGAACCTCTCGATCTCTGTCTAAAAGCTGTGCATCTCGCACGACCACCTGTACCTATAAATCTATAATTTGTCTAGTAAGCTGTCATACTTGCTCTTTGGCTCTCCATAGAGCATCCTACACCTGTGATAGCACATCCCCGGGTACTGGGCCCTGTGCTGGCTCATGGACAGGGTAGTCCTCCTGCATTGAGTCCTCTTGTGGTACCTCATGCTGCTCTGCCTACTCCTGTACATACTTGAGTTGTACAGTTGTCCTCCTCTTGCTCTGTCTCCTGCTATTACTCGCACCAGGATCAATCTGCATCTGGCGTGTGGGTATGTCCACCTATACTATGTGTGGATGTGGTACCTGCTATGGTACATGTTGTGGTAGTGGCCATGGTACATTCTATGGTGGAGGCACTGGTGCCTACTACTGTGGCACTTGTGGGTACACTACCTGTGCTTGCACGACCATGCCAACTAGATCTGTAAAATGTGGAAGGGGATGAGTCACGAAGTGCTCCCTGAACTCTGGGGTCATGCCCCCATCTACAATCACAGTTAGGTAATCCCATTGAGTTTGTGCTAGGGATTGTACGTAAATCATGCATTGACCAGTTTCCAACTTGATCGACCATCCCTTCCTAAGCTCATCATGAAAGCGAGCATAGGAATAGTACTCCTCAAAAATCTCCTGTGCTCGGCCAAACTGCCGCCAGACACGTGTTAGTGGAAATTTCTCAATGATAGATATGGCTTGACCAAAGAGTGGCTGAGACACCAGCATGTACCCCAGCTGATCACTAGCATCATCCTAGTCCTTTGTCAACCTTTGGGGTTATCATGTCACAGCAACCAGATCATCGAGATGAGCTCACCACTGCTCTTTCTTACCCAGTGCTAGCTGGGTAATCAAACCTATGTACCTGTATATATAGGGCTCTAGTGGCTCCCTCAAATCATCGCATATGGCTCAGGTCACTGGAAGGTGCTCCCATGCCCACACCTGTAATACAAAGACCCCTACCACCATGCTCTTTGCCTCTCTATAGGTGATCTTATGCATCTCATGATACATATGGGCTAGCATACACTAACCCCATCCATATCTGATTGGCTCCTCCAGCATCCTCTGTAGAGTCTGACCCCAACCACACTCGAAACCATGTTTCCTGTAATCCAGCATTAGATAGCAGCCAAGGAATGCTGTCAAAATCACGACCAATTGGTGTCCAGGCCCGTACTCTCTGATCATCTCCTCCCATGGGATGTCTCTCCCCACGATTAGCTCATCCTACAAAATCTCTCACAGCGCTAGAGTCCCTAGTCAAGCTATACATCATACTCCACTCTCGGACTATGGAAAGGTATCTTGAGAATCCTATAGATGTCCTCCAGCGTCACTGTCATCTCACCCTGAGGAAGGTGAAAGGTGTTCATTTCAAAATGGAAATGCTCTACTAATGCTCCCAATAACCCATGATTGATAGGCCCAATCTGTCAATATGCACAATCTCTATGTCATCCAACTGTCTCACCAGCCCACTGATGGCTAGATGATGTGACCTGAATGCAATGTCTAGAAACTCGACCTGCAAGACATACAAACAACAATGCATGATCAGTACTTGACTCATGATTCATGATAGTCAATGCAAAACTAAAGCAATAAAATATTACAAACATCCTATGCTAAGGACTAATAATGACGTAATTTCTCTTGGACACAATGCAAACTTGTTTTCTATTCAAATTGCTAAATTTTCTCCATGCAAAGAAGCAGCCTTTCGCACGAAGAAGTTTTACGAGTCGCACGAAGTTTCATTCCCGCGTGAAGTTTCATCACTGTCCGTGTGAGAAACCCCCCTATCAAAGGATTTCCTACATGAAATGTGGGTACCCTCCCATGCAAGGATACCTACCAGCCAATGTGAGAATCTACCTTTTGGCAGTTTCTCATGTGAGGCTTCATCACGAGCCACGTGAAGAAACAAGTTCCTCGCGCGAGAACCCGTGGAATAGTATTTCAAAACGCGTAAAATGATGCAAAAATTGACCAAAAGAAATGAAATTTGAAATGCCAGAGAGGTTAATCAACCACTTACCAAGGGTCTATATGCTGTCGACCGATTACGACACCTGGATCGCTCAAAACAATGTGTGTTCATAGGGACCACCATTTTCACTCAGATCTCAATTCTCAAAAGTCAACAAAGGCAAATGATTTGAAAATGACCTTTTGGACTCATATATAGGTTTTGACCTAATTTTCAAAAGTGCTCTGATTTGCGTTAAAATTTCACCACTAGCTAATTTGGCCTCTCTAAATCCATTTTTGTGATCGAAATCAAAATCTGACACTTATATATTGCTCAAAATCGCATTTTAGAATTTTTAGGACCGACGTGATTGGACACTTGTGAAGTCAACTTTCTGATGTTGCTTTCTTGTCTTAATCTTATCTAATCAACATTTTCTCAAATCTTTGACTTTTTTCCTCAAAAGTCCACTTTGGTCAACTCTAGTCAACTTTCGTCAAACTTGGTCAACTTGGACCTCAACATCACTCAAAATTGATTCTGAATCTTCCAAATTCTTCTGTAATCTATTCTGAGTTCTTCTTGATCTCTGATTCAACATCTATCTACAATTTCTCGCTCTCAATCATCATTATGATGTGTCATCTTTCCATTTCACTCCCGAGGGGGCAGGATGATTACATCATTGAATCTATTCCAATCAATCTGATCTGATTTTCAAAAGTCCTCATTGCTAGGGGCATCTCATCACTTGGGGCATGTTCAGTTTTTTGTACTTCATAGTTAAAACTGGATACTCCACAATCAATAAGGGCATCTTTGTTCCTTACATCTTGTCATCTATTAGGTATCAGGACAATCTAACCTGGATCCCTGAGGATCAAGCTTCATTTTGGAGATGATTCTCAAAATCTCAATCTATTAAGTATCTGAGCAATATAACTCAAATTCTAGAGGATCAAGCTTCATTCTGGAGATGATTTTTGAAAACTCGATCTAACCAGTGTCTGGGCAATCTAACCTAGATATTGGAGGACTAAGCTTCATTCTGGAGATAGTCCTAAAGATCTTTATTGACTATCTTTTTTTGGGATATTGGGGAAATCTAACCCTGACTCCTGAAGGTTGAGCCTCATTCTAGGGACAGTCTTTGAAAGATATCAATCTAACCAGTGTCTAGGAAATCTAACCTAGGTATTGGGGGACTAAGCTTCATTCTGGAGATAGTCCTTAAAACCTCTATTGACTATCTTTTTATGGACAGGTATCGGGGCAATCTAACCCTGACTCCTGAAGGTTGAACCTCATTCTGGGATAGTCTTTTGAAAGATATCAATCTATTAGGTATCTGAGTAATCTAACTTAGATCCTTGAAGATCAAGCTTTGTTCTGGAGATGATTCTTGAAATCTTAATTTGCTAGGTATCGGGGCAATCTAACCCAGATCCCTGAGGATCAAGCTTCATTCTGGAGACGACCCTCAAAAACTCTACTTGACTGGCGTCTTGGCAATATAACCTAGACTTTGGAGAGTTAAGCTATGTCCTGGAGATGGCTTTGAAATCTTCATCAATCAATCTTTGCATCATCAATTTTTGAAATCTATTCTTTTGTGCTTCAGGCATCAGACTATTCCCTGAATCAATGCACTGCTCGCACATCAATTCAAAGAGGGGAAAAATGTAAAACCCCAAAATTGGCATCTTGCAACCCTAAGCAATTTTGTTGCATTTGTCAATCTTCTAAATCATAAAAGTCCTATTGTACTAGGCAATTCTGAGTTTGACTGACTCTACTCGACCTAAGTGTCAAATGCAGAAAATCCTAAATCTGCTTTAATCATAACATTATATTTAATTCCTAAAATATCTATTAGCTAAATAAACCCTATGATTTAATTAATTTAATTATAAATTCCTAGCACTTTAATTAAATTAAATTCACCCCTTTTAGCTAAAACATATAAAAAGGAATTAAATAATATTTAATTACTAAGTAAATATCCTCATTTCAAAAAATGAATTTAATTATTCAAATAATTGAGAAAAACACATTTATGAGGTCATATTTATTTATTTAATTAAATATTCTCTCAAAAATCTTCTCTTCAATTTAGAAATAGAAATTTTGAATTAATTGTGCTTTAAAGAGAAAGAAAATAGTTAAATCAAAAGAAAATAGTTAAAGAAAAGGGAAAACAACTTATTGTTTTATTTTAAAGAAAGCTTTCTATTTTGAACTGGCTTTTCTATCTGTTTTATTTCAAAAAGGAAACTTTCTATTATGAGCAGGCTCTCAATCTATAAACGAGCTCCCATTTCTCATTCAAAACCCTAATTATTTTTTATGCATTGTTAGAATAATGAATTGCTGCTTCATTTTAGTTAATAATCTCATTTATATTTAGCTATCATTTGTAAAAGAGTAATGTCAATTTCTTAGATTAATTGCATTGCAATCATATCTTAGTTTAATCTCATTTCATTTTTTAGAATAATCTTGCATCTTTCAAATATCATTTAGATTAAACTTTCATTACATTGCATCATATTCATGGAGAAAATCCTTCATTCTTAGATTGGTCTATGGTTGTGAGACTCTCATTCTGAGAGCTATTTGAAACCCCATCTAGATAGAAGGCAACAGGTCAAATCATACAGGCATGCAGGATGAATAACTCATATTCACTTCTATATGTGGCTGATGAACAAGGACTATGTTGAAGTGTATGGTTGAATAACAAGGCCAAATATAACATATACAATAATCCAATTGATATTCTCATCTTTGATTCTTCATATGTGCCAAATCTCATGGTAGATTTTTCATCTGGTTCATTGAATAACTTCTCTATAGCATCAGAAGCAATGTCAATGTTGAGTTCATATTCCATTGGAGGTAGCCATATTGTCATCGATTGTACTTCTTTGATAAGAGTAGTATCTATGTTAACTACAAAATAGATTTCATCCTTATATTTTTCTACTAACTGCATTGGAATCTGTGTTCTCTTTTCCATCCTACCTTTGAACTTTGTAAAGTATTCATTCATGACAGGTTCAAATTTTGTCCCCAAATTTGTAATGAAGTCACCAATTTGCATTGTAATTGATCAGTTTTTCTTCCATTTAATTTTACCGATGGAGGGAAAAATGTTTTGTAGGTATAAGAATGTGCAAAGTAGTAGAGAACCAAACTTACAAGTGTTTGATCTTGTTGATCGGATAGTTCTCATGTTCTCTTCAAGTTGTCTTGACAACAGCTCGGCTAGGTCAAGTTGTAAACCTTTCTTTGCAATCTTGTATGCAATGTCAATAGCTCCACATGCAATGTTGTTCAATCTGATCCACTGGAAGATGTTTTAGCCAATAACATATGCATCGAACCTAAGTTCAGGATCACCGATGGAGTTGGTATTTAGACCTACACCATCCCACTCGGCTCCTGTAAGATTTTTAGTCTCAGTTCTGGGTGGGTACCTTAGGGATTTTGATTTGTCAGATATGGGGTACCTAGTTATTGCGTGAATCACATATTTACTTATCCTTTTTGGTTCATCCAGCCAGAGTATCCCATCATGTACTTTGCTTAATACAATGTAGATCCATTCAGTTTAGAATACCTTTCATAAATTTAGGGCATTGGTTAACCCTTTGACCTCCAGATGCTTGTGATCATCTTTTAGTTTTTCATCTATGAAAAGTGATTGGTATGTAGACATGATCTCAAAATCCCCTATTTGACCTATCTTACAGTGAATGTATGCACGTACATCTTGAACTAATAGAACCCTAGGAGATATTGATGAAAATGTGCCTTTATCATCGGGTTGGACTGCAACCTAAGGATGTATCTTGTAGTTCGGTTCTGTGCAGGTGGCGTTCTTGACAAGAATAACCTTTTTTCTCTTTCTCCATATTTTCCTTCATAGTTTGAGATGAGGATGCCATTTATTTTGAATTTAGGGCTTCCATGAAAGTTTTCAAAATGACTCGGTAAGTTAAAATACGTATTGTCTAACCTATTTTCTTCTCAAAACGTACTCAAAATCTCTACAAAATCCATGTGATATTCTACTGAAAATTTTCTCTCTATTTCTCTTCTCTTTTCTATGATCATTGTGTGAACAAATGAGTTCACAACCCTTGAATTTATAGCAAATAAATTTAGGTGGAGTAATAAATTCTTGTCACCAACCAACCACTTGATGGACAAACATTATTTTCAGTTAACAATGAAGATACTTCAGCTTGGTGAGTATACCAAATGCTCAGTTTCCTTAGCAACTCGGTTGGCTCACACATATTCACCCATTGGAATCACTAACTTGGTACATATCAACCAACTCAACTAGATCAAAGTAATCAAAGATATAATTCCATAGTGCATCTCAATTCATGCTAATTTGGCAATTGTACAATGAATACATGAACTGATGTAAGATATAGCTTTGCAAAACATAGTTCCATACATGCTTGTATTACCTAGGTGGAGACAGTGGAACCACCTATCCATCAGATGATGTGCACCGATTGTTGTTCTTGGTCCTACATTATTAGTTAATGCTCTTTTCCACATTTGATTTTTGATCCTCACAATCTCTTCTATTGTATTTCCATTTCCATAAGCATTTATTCTGTCTACACAATCTCTGCTTAAATGACTGGCTTTGTGACAGTGTGAACATGCCATTCTAGAGTTTGACCAATTCCTAGACTTATTTCTCCATTTTCTCATGCAGGTTTCTTCTATATGTCTACATTTACCACATGTTGTGCAACTATCCCACGTGTTATATTCCTGTGCATAAGCATTACCTTGTCTTCCTGGTTGATTTACCTTTTGTTTTCCTTTAGGCTTCTAGATTTTCTTTGTATTATTCATTCATGTTTGTGATGTATGACCATGCATGTTGCAATTTTAAAAATATTTATCCATGTATGGTTTCTTCTATAGTTTGTTCAACTTGGATTTGCATTCATGTGCTTTATGTCCATGCTTATTACAGTTATAGCAACTACCATTGAATTTAGGAGATTTTCTAGAAATGCCTTTTAATTTGCTCCTGCACACATTTGATGTGTGGCCATGTTTTCTACAGTGATGGAAAGAGGGCTTCTTAGTCTTATGATTTGAGTATACATTCCTCTGTTCGGCTTGATTTGACAATTCTCCTTGCTCAGTATACCCTAATCTTGTATTGATGTTCAGTCTTCTTTGATTGTTTAAAAATTCATCCATCTTTTTAGTACTTTCTTCAGATCTATTTATCACTTCATTTTGTTGTTGTAAAATCTTCAATTCATTTCTTAGTTTTTCATTCTCTTCTTTCAATACTCCAATGTCTTCTAATTTTATAGCAAGCTCAAGATTCACTCAATTTGCCTCATGACTCATAGAAACTACTTGATTGGTGAGCTCAAAGTAATGTTCAGTAAGTCTCAATATCTCAGATTATTTTTCTTGTAACTTTTCATTCATTTGTCTTCTGTCATCAATAACCATGTTTCTATCTTGTTCAGCTTTCGTTGCATCGTTAAAGACTTCAACCATTCTAACCATTTTTGTATCTTAACTGATCTATAGTGCTTTCACTTGTTCAGTAAGTTGTTGATTTATCTTAGATAGCTTTGATATGATTCCTTCAGATGCATTAGATATGCTACCTTATTTAGATCTAGATGTGTCAAATGGGTCATGAATCTCTTCTTCCTAATAATCAGTCTCACGATAGCGAAGTTCCATGTCCTTTCTCTTAATCAACATCTCCATGATTTTCTCTTTGGCTTCTTTTTATTGTTTGACATAGATCTGTAAATGTAACTTCTGATTTTCAATAGTTTTATCAAGTGTATGACTTTCCATTGTAAGATCTTTTCTCTTCAGAAATTAAAATTTCAAAACAAGAGAACTAGCTCGGATAGCAATTTTTGGGATAATAGAAAGGAATGTACTAAGAGGGGAGGGGTGAATCAGTACCCTTAAAAACTTTCAAACAAATCTTTGTAACCAAATGTTCTGATATAACCGACTGAGTAGATAACATTCACCAAACATGTAATGTCACTGCTGAAATGTAAATGCATGTAAATTAAACAATACACATGCATGAAATTTAATTACTCATGACACTAGTATTTTGGTATCGGAGAAAACCCCTCTTAGAAGTAAAAAACTATGGTGGGGATGAGACCCACAAAAATTCACTACTGCAGTAAATAAAGTAGTCTGTCAAAGCTTACAAAGATTGATCACTTCTGATGATCTTTCCCTATTAGGAGTAAAAATGAGATCGATTAGATCTACCTCATGTGAGCATTAAGAAACACAAAGTATGTGTGCACTTTGTTAAAATATTTGTACAAAGAGTGTTAAGTCTACTCTGTTAGGATATTTTTGGGTCTATTACAATTGTTAGAGAGTATTGATCTGAAAAAATTACAATATCACTATTGTGAATACAGATCCTTTAAGTGCATATAAAATGTATCACCTTATTGTGAATGATAATACCTTCTTCTCTGCTCGGTAGCTTTGCATCTATTCTAAAAACTAATTACTGCAATGTAGTCCTTATTCTAAAACCCTTGTCTGATCTCTGGTTTCCGTAGTATGGTTCCTACTTGATTATTTTTTGATCAACATACATTACAAAATGACATCTTTACATTATATATCAAACTTTATTAGCTAATTAGGGTTTTACAATATCTCCCATAACCTAAGATCAATGGTATACATAATTTACCTTGACCATCGAAACATAGGAGATATAAACAATTAATGTTGTGAATCCATAATTAATGTTCTCCTCGATCATTGTAAACCATTATCTAGGTCGGCAAAATTTTTTTACCTAGATTGATGTGCCATAACAAAATTTTATGTGACCACTAGTCTTCTCGATAAATATTGTCTCTCAGTGCTCGGTGTTGTCTATGTAGCTCAGTGTATACTGTGTACTCGGTGTAGACTACTGCTCGGTGTAGACTACTGCTTAGTAAAGTCTATCTTCTTGGTGATTGTTGCACTCAGTTAATTATATGCATGATCAATGCACTCGGTTAACTCTGCGCATGATCAGTGCACTTGGTTAAATTTTTACTTTGGTGATCATACCGACTAGTTTGTCTGTGACTTTGTTACCAACAGGGTAATTGAATGCTTGAAAACTAATGAAAATCTTCAAATATTATTTTGAGTAACAGGAGGAGGGTCTTGATCGTCCTTCTTCCCATAGCCATCTACAGGATCTAGCTCAAGGTCTAGAAGAGTCCACCCATCTACATTTTTTTCTTCCATCTCTTTCTCCTTCCCACGCAGTGAAATAGCCAGAGATAATTTGAGAAACTTAGAGGATGATGGCCACCCAAAATCACTGCCTAAACTGTGCCAACCTAAAGTAGTAGGAGGATCACTACCAATAGTGTTCCACCTAGATGCAAAACCACTGGGAGGTGCTGAACCAGACCGCCTACGAGTGGAACCCCGATGTTCATTTGATTAGCATCGGGGATCCTACGAATGAGGTGTGTTTGAACACCTGACAGAGGAACTGTGACCACGATGAAGACCATGGGATGGTGAACAACCACCAGTAACAAAACCATTCGGTGGTAAACTGACAACCGTACAAGGGGCATTACCCCAATGCTACAAAATCTCTTGCAAGTGGCCACTTCAAGAGCCACCTTGTCATTTTGAACTTGGATGTATAGTATAACATTATTACATATGCAAGACTTAGTAAAAAGAGAAACTTTAATATCAATATGAGCATGTGCAAATATAGGCGTTGTAGATACTAAAAAATGGTCTCCACATCTTGCTCCATTTTTTAACATGTCTTCTATATTGTCTGTTTGATCACCAATATTGTGTCATTCTTCTATTAATTAAATAATGAGAAATATTTAGTTAATTACTATTTTTTGCCCCTAATTATCATCATATTTTGATCAATTTGACCTTTTGATCATGTCTAATAATGTCATTTTTCATCATTGATCATTTTAATCATGTCAATCAATTAATTCATCTTCTATAGGGGTAAATAATCATTAATTTATTCCTTATTCCTAAGTCCTAACCTATGATAAATAAATAAACTTTATTTATCCCAATGTTCCCCCTTTTCCCACAATTAATTAATTAATTAATTGTCTAATTTCAAATTTGGGAATTATTATTAATTTTATAATTTGTCATTTTTCCTAATTCCTAATTCACTAACATGATTGGAATTAATTTAAAAATTAATTATCCACTCATCCCTGTTTTCTAGCCTCCACTTCCTAAATTCTAGCCTCCACCTTCCCTTTTATTTTTGTCACAAATTTTCATAGTTTATGACAATTTTCCTTTTTCTTTTTTTGTCATAATTTTCATAGTTTATGACAATATTCCTTTTTTTATTTTGTCATATTTATCATAGTTTATGAAAAATTTCCTTTTTTTACTCATTAACTTCTAATTGTGCATTCAATTTGTCATAAGTTGTCATATTTAATGACAAATTTCCTCTTTCAAATTTGTCAATTGTCATAGTTTATGACAATTTCCCTATTGCACATATAATTACTAATTTTACAATTTGATCTCTCATCTTCTATATATTGATCTCATTTTGTCTTCTTTTGGTTAACCAAATTCCTAGTATTCTCATTATCACTATATTGCTTTCAACTTGTAAGTGCATTTTGTTAAGGCCAAGAGCAACATTAATTCGCTTTCAATGGAGAAGATAGGAGAACATGGAAGCTACATTTGAAGGAGGTTTTGAGTTTTATGTTTTATTTTATGCTCTCATTTCAAATAGATTTTATGGTATATTATATTGGTTTTTATATTATTTAGGGTTTTGTTATTTCCTTAATATGCATTTTACCCTTTTTTTGGTCTTATATTTGGTGAACCTGACGTGAACATGCAAATCTGATTTTTTTTGGTGGTTTTTGATGTGTTTTGTGGGTAGGGGAGCAAGATCTATGCACTTGGGAGATTAAATTGTGATACATGGAAGCTTTCTTGTTCTAGACATGCAAAAAATAGAATTTTAAATTAGTCTTTAAAATGAACAACAAATTTCACGTAGACTAATTAGTAGGATAAATGAACAACAATTTCCACATAGTCTGATTAGGTAGATCAAAGAACCCTATAATTTTCACCTAGTTTTAATTAGGAAGAAAAAGAACAACAAATTGTTCTATTTTGATCAAATTTCCTTTTTAATTGGTAAATGCATAATCTTTGCTTGATGTGTTTGGTGCATTAGGCACTTTTTGTAATCCCAAAGATATAACAACACATCCTCTCCCCTCAACTTCATAGAACTTGGGTAAAGAGAAATTGTTATATCTTTTAGAGGTCGGTCTTTGGTGGGAAAAGAGGTACTCGCCCCAAGGAATGACCCAACTGGTAACAGAATGAAGTCAAGCCCTTCCAAACCGGTATATAAGAAATGTCATTGTGATTAGTGTCACAATGAACAAGTGTTGATTGTGTTATAACAATAGAAGATCTCCCTCAGTACCTGTGTGGTGTGTGAAAACCTACAGAACATAACTTTTGTAGGTTGGGAGACCTCCTTAATGGGGCTAATCTACCACATGTATAGCTACCTGAACGGATACCCTGACTAAATTTTTTGTTCTAGTGGCCAAAAATCCTTCTACTTGCTGGCGAGGAAGGTCGAAGACCAACTAAACACCCCACACTCTTGCGGTTCTTAGTAGAGATAGAAAATTCCTTGGGAGGTGATGACCCTTGGAATTTGAAGTTTGCTATGCTCGAGCAGTGAGTGTCATGGAGGGGAGCCAGTGCTACCAAAATTCTAGGCTATCCACTTTGAATAAGCGTAGTTGAATTTAATCCAAGTGGGGATTCAGCAAGTATTTTCCTTGTCATCCTAGGTTGTGGTGTGATTGTTTACTTTTTACAACAACCAATCTATTTGACATGTTTTGTGTGAGTGCCAAAGATTTAAACATTCAAAATATTTCAAAACCTCTTCAAAACATTCAAAATGGTTTCAAGAAACCTTCAAAGTGTTCAAAACCTTGTCATTAAATTTGCAAAAAAATAAACTTGCATTAATATCTTGTTTCTTTCATTTGCATTATCCTTCCTCCTTTAGCTTTCATTTAGACTTTTTCATATCATATCATCTTCCCTTTAGTTGTCAAAATCATTGTCATAGTTGCATATTGCCTTCATAATTGCATATTGCATTGACATTGCCTATTGCATATCTTTCCCTCATTTTTCACTTAGAACCTTTTAAAACTTTGTGAAATCTCAAAGAAAATCTAAATCTTAAAGTCACTCCTTATGTTATTTACAATAGGATCTTGACTTGGTCCCTTTATCCATTTCTCCCATATTGTCCCTTTATCATTTTGTCAAATTTCATCTTTGTCATGGTGAATTTGAATTAGTCCCTTTTATCCAATTATCCAATTGTCCCTTTGATCCCTTTTAAGTCAAGGTCCCTATTCATTTTCCTAAGGCTATACTCTTAGGTTTGCACTTTCCAAAGATTTTTAAAAGTCCAAAATCCCAAAAACACAGTTGCATAAGCCTTTGCATATCCTAGGTTGAATATCATTTCAAAATCCAAAAACAAGTAAATTTGGTATATATCCTTTCATACTTTAGTGCATTTAGACATCATGCCGATTGTGACAAGATCTCAAGCTCCAAATAAAATCTTCCAACAAGAGCATGACATAAGTCAACTAGGGCCACCACCAAATTATAAACCAATATTTATCCCAATTCAACCAAATGATCCTAAACTAATTTCAAAACCATTTGTGCCAATATTGAAAACTAGTCAATATAGATTACCAACAAGATCACCCAAGCAACAAAAACCCCAATCTAAATCTTTAAGGGGTTTGTTTCAAAAAAAATCCATATGGATGAAGAGCATGAATAAAATAATTCACTAGTGTCTGGAAATGGCTCATCTCAAAACAATCACATGGATGACACACCTATCTCCTCCCAAGAAATTAACCTTCAAGAAACATCCATGTTTCCCTCCATTCCATCATCTCCACAATCCTTACAAGAGAATGTTTCTTCATCTCCATCAAGTGATACTTCCAATTTGATGAACTATAACTAATTGAATGTTTGAAGTCATTTGTTGATATTCAACCAAGTTCTAGAAGTTATGATAAACATTATCGGTTAATGTATTGTCATTGATGTCAACTGTTGGAAATATAATATTGGGAAAGCAAGATATTGAGAGGGGGGGTGAATCAGATCTTCAAATTTAATCACTTAAAACTAACTGATCCACATTCATACATGTATGAAATTAATCTAACAACTAGTAGCATCCACAACATGAAATAAATAACTCATGACATAGAATTTTGGTAACCTAGAAACCCAAATAGGTAAAACTGGGGTGGGGATGACACCCACAAATTCTTCAATACTACAACAATAAAGTGTGCCTGTTAGGGCTATAAAATTTTAGCACAATATGTAATCTACCTAGTTAAAGGTTTGCCTGGTTAAGAGCTAAATATCATTAAAATCTACCTTGTGAAAGGATTTCAACTTACAACAAAGTAAGCACTCAGTTAAGATATTCAAAAGGGTCTGTAAGAACCACTCTTTTAAGATATTCCACCTGATACACTTGTTACAATGTCTCAAGATATGATCCTTTGATGTGCACTCTGATGTTGATAATGTTAGAGATTTACATCTGGCAAGCTTGTTGATTGTATGTTTGTCATTGATGACAACATATAATATACAATAGTGTTTTGTATGTACTTATCATAATGATGTTATCAAGCCTTGCATGGTTATAATTATGTTGTACACATGTTGTTTATGTTTTGTTCATACATGCAGACTCAGATATGAATTTTTAGTTGTGTTTTATAACTATGTTAGACGACAGTTACAATTTTTTGAGGTTGTCTGTATAGAGCTGACATATTTTCATTGGTTCTTGAGTTGCGCCTATCATCAGGATATGTGTGTGTATATTAAATTTTAGATATGAGTTGAAGATATTTATCTAAAGGCACCAAACATGTTTCAACAATATTGCATTGTTAGAGTGAATTTGGTTAGGCCAACTTTATGAAGCGTCGCGTCTATTCAGTTTATATTGCGCGGTTGTAATTATACTTGTGTGATTAGTAAAGCCGATAAGGATGTTATGAAGAGTTTCCTAATAGGTCCCATGATCTCATACTTTGAGGAAGATACTTATAGTATTTCATTTGTGGAATGCTAAGTGTGAATGATAAGAAAAGATACAGGAAAAGTGCAGAGCAGAATATCAGATGTATTTCATTCATCAAGGATCTATATGAAGAAGCAGTGAAAGATTAAAATACATTGGAACTGATCAAGATAGTAGGTCTACTCTATAGTTCATCATCAGATATAGTGCATATCTATTCTATAGAAGGTTGTAGCCTTCACCATTAAAGCAGTGAGCATTTGGATAGTGAGTCCTCACCCTTAATAGGGTTATTTGTAAAAGACTCTTAACAGGGTCAGACCCTTAACCAGGTCACTATACTTATTGCATTGTAAATAAAAACTCCTTACAGGGTTGCAAGATCTTCTAACAGGGATTATTATAAACAAGTATAGTTCATTGTGGGTGTTAATTCCCACTAGGGTTTTTACTATTTGGTTTCCCCATAACCAAATTGTGGTGTTGTCTATTGTGTTATCTGAATGTGCATTTACTTTATTGTATTCTGGAGTTAGTAAAAGAAAAGAATTAAATTAGCTAATAACTAAATCACCCCCCCCCCTCTCAGTTATCCTTTGGGACTATTCTAACAATTGGTATCAAAGCCAAGTGCCTTGAAGAGAAAGCCTAATAGCTTAAGGTAGATCAGATGGCAAACTTCAGAAAAGAGAGTCCTAAGTTTGATGGAGAGAATTATCTAGATTGGAAGAACAAAATGATAACACATCTACAGTGTGTTGGTTTTGACATATTTGAGATAGCCACACAAGAAGTTTTTATTCCCTCTCTAAAAGACCTATCAAGAGATGATGCTACTAGTAAACAAAAGGATACATTCACAGCTAATGCATTTTCCAAAGAAGCCCTTATAAGTGCACTATCTGATAGTGAATTTTCTGAGATCAAGAAAGTAGACAAGGCATACACAATATGGAAGTATTTAGAAGACATGTTTGAAGGAGATGTTCAAGAAAATAATGCACACACGAAAACATGGAAAAAGAAATACAACAATCTTGAGATGTTAACTGAAGAGAACATCAGAGCCTATAATCAGAGGATAAATGAAGCAGTTTCTTGAATCAGAAATAATGGTGGAGAAATATCAGAAGAAGACATAATGGAAAAGCTATTAACTACTTTAACAACTGACTATGAGAACAAGATCAATATTCTAGAGGAAACCATGAAATTTTCACAAGACTTCAAGAGAGAGACTTTGATCAGTAAAATCTCTGCATTTGAGATATCAAGATTAAAGACTGAACCCAAAAGTGAAACAACCTTCAAAGTCTCAGTCCATGGTAAGAAACCCTTACACATCTCTAGAAATAATGAGAAAGAAGAAGTTGATGAAGAACTAGAAGAAATCATTGCCATGATTTCTAAAAGAGAAAAGAAAGGCAAAGGAAAGTACAAAGGACAGTTGTCATTCAAATGTTTATCATGCAACAAGATTGGTCACTTTGCATCCAAGTGTCCCACAAGAGTAAATAAATTTAGATCTGATTATAAACCAAAATATAGAAAGGAATGCTATCATGCTGAAGAAAGTGTAACTGATGAAGATTCAGGAGAAGATGAAATTGTATCCGTTGCCCTTAAAGACATGGAAAATTTTCTTGAGGAAATGGACATTGAAGATAAAAAGGAAGCACAGGAGTTAGCCCTAATTTCCAAAGCAGACATCAGAACTGTTTGGATCATTGACAGCAGATGCTCCCATCACATGACAGGTGATAAAGATAGATTTGTTCATCTAGACAAGTACAAAGGTGGTATGGTTAGATTTGGAGATAACACTCCCAAACCCATCATAGGCAGAGGATCTATCACCCTGGATGGAAAGAATAAGACAAATGGTGTTCTGTATGTTGATGGATTACATCAAAATTTACTAAGTGTTGGACAACTACTTGACAAAGGTTATCATTTGGAATTCAAAGACAACAAATTCATTATTAGAAAAAAAGAAGGAGACATGATTGCATTAGGTTCAAAGACAAAACATAATATTTTTCAGCTTAATTTAGATGTAAGTTGTTTTGTTGAAAAAGTGGATGACATTTGGTTATGGCACAAAAGACTCAGTCATATCAATTTTGATAATATAGTAAATATAAGCAATGTCAAGGCAGTTAGAGATCTTTCAAGTATTGCAAGACCAATTGACACAATGTCAGGGAATGTGTTATGGGAAAGCATGTAAGGATCTCTTTCAGAAGCAAGCAGAACTCAGCTGAAAACAAGTTAGAACTAGTACATATAGATTTATGTGGTCCTACTCAAACTAGATCATACTACAGAGAAAGGTATTTCATTTTTTTTATTGATGATTTTTCAAGGATGATGTGGGTTGCGTTCTTAAAGGAGAAGTTTGAAGCCTTTGAGAAGTTCAAAATATTCAAAGCTAAGGTTGAGAATGAATCTGGGATAAAACTAAAATGTTTGAGATCAGCTAGAGGAGGAGAATTCACCTCTGACCAGTTTTATGACTACTGTGAAGAACATGGAATCAAAAAATAGTTGAGTGCACCTTGAACACCTAAGAAGGATGGGATTGCAGAAAGAAGGAATAGGATCATACTTGATATAGTGCGCACTATGATGATTGAAGGAAAATTTGCACACACCTATTGGAGAGATGTATTCAATACAACAATCTATACTATTAACAGAACACAACTAAGACCAGGTGCAAATAAGACACCCTATGAACTTTGGGTTGGTAATGTACCTACAGTGAAATACTTTAGAATCTTTGGTGGAAAGGGCTACATCAGGAGAGATGATGGTGTTGGTAAGTTTGATGATAGAAGTGATGAAGGTATTTTCCTTGGTTATTCTACTAAAATCAAAGCATACAAATGTTTCAATTTAAGATTAAAGAAGATAATTGAAAGTACTCATATAAAGATTGATGAGAAGTTCATGATTCAAGAGAGATATTGTAAATGTGCACCTATGATTGAGGATGAACCCAGGCCTCACAATAAAGACAATGTTATTGAAGAAATGTTTGATTGCATTGATGTTTCATTTAATGAACCTGAATCAAGGAAAGAAGTATCATAGATTACATATGAGGATATCACACCAAAAGTTTCAAAATTCACATCTAGGTATCATTCAAAAGATGATATCATTGGAGATTAGAGCAGCAGTGTTTTGACTAGATCTAAAGCAAAAAATTTAACAGTGGATGAAGAGGTATGTTTACTTTCATAGATTGAACCTTTAAATGTTGAAGATGCTTGCAAGGATTCTGATTGGAAAAAAGCAATGGAAGAAGAATTAGATCAAATAATAAAAAATGATACATGGGAATTGGTTCCTATACCTAGTGATAAAAATGTGATTGGAACAAAGTGGGTATTCAGGAACAAGATGAATGAAGATGGTACAATGGTCAGAAATAAAAAAATACTAGTGTGTAAAGGAAATGAGCATAGGGAAGGGATAGATTACACTGACACATTTGCCCCTGTGAGCAGATTAGAGGCCATCAAGTTATTCTTGGCCTATGCAACATTCAAAGACTTCAAAGTATATCAAATGGATGTCAAATCCACCTTTTTGAATGGTGACTTGAAGGAAGAAGTCTACATAGAATAGCCTGAAGGATTAAATCTATCAGATAAACTAGACATGGTATGCAGATTGAAGAAAGCACTCTATGGACTTAAACAGGCCCCAAGAGCTTGGTATGAGAGACTAGATGGTTATCTTACCAAGATTGGATTTAAGAAAGGAGCAGTAGATTGTAACCTATTCATAAGAGAGACACCTGATGGAATATTACTTGTTTCCATATTTTTTTATGACATTATCTTTGGAGGTAATGACAAGCTTAGTGCAGAATTTGCAAAAGAAATGCAGAATGAATTTGAAATGAGCACGATTGGTCCTATAAAATACTTTTTGGGATTAAATGTAAAGAAAACAGATAAAGGGATATTTATAAATCAGTCCAAATATGTGAAGGAAATATTCAAGACTTTCAAGATGGAAGACTGCAAGCCAGTATGCACTCCTATGATAACAGGAAGAAAGCTTTCAAAAGAAGATGATTCTGCAGCAGTTGACAAGACAATGTATAAGTCTATGATTGGAAAACTTAAATATCTTACTCAATCTAGACCAGACATATCTAATACAGTTGGCATTATTGGAAGATTTGTAGTAGAACCAAAATAGAATCACCTAACGGCAATAAAAACAATATTTAGATATCTAAAGGGAACTATAGACTATGGTTTATGGTATCCTAAATCAGAGAATGTACAAATTCATGTGTATACAGATGCAAATTGGGTAGGTTGTATTGATGATAGGAAGAGTACTTCTGGAGGAGCAGTATTTCTTGGAGATAGGTTGGTTTCTTGGGTAAGAAAGAAGCATAAATGTATCTCTTAGTTGACAACAAAAGCTTAATATGTTGTAGCAGCATTGAATTGTTCAACAATAGTTTGGATCAAGCAGATGGTTAAATATTTTGGTATACAGGTTGATTATCCTATTTTTATTCACTGTGATAACACCAATACTATCAACATGTCCAAAAACCTTGTGATGCACGCAAAGACAAAGCACATTGAGATTAAATACCATTTTATTAGAGAAAAATTTTTAGATAATGAAGTAAAATTGGACTATGTGAGCACCAAAGAACAGTTGGCAGATATTTTCACAAAGCCTTTATCAAAAGATACTTTTGAGTATCTTAGGGAGAAGTTGGGAGTAATTCCCTCTCCTGAGTCTGATTAAATAAAGCAGCAAGAACATCAGCCCACAGTGACTGATGAATGGTTAACTACTCTACTTCTGTAGTAGTACCTGTGCCTAATTATTTATGGTGTCCTTTTCCATTGATGTCAAAAGGGGAGTATAAACACAGACAGAGGAGCTGCAGCAGTGTAGAGGAATCTTTGATGAGGATATTGAGATGATTGTAAAAAGAAATAAGACACCATGTGCTAAAGATGTTTTTAATATCATATGTTGTCATCAATGTCAAAGGGAGAGATTGTTGGAGATTTACTTCTGGCAAGCTTCTTGATTGTATGTATATCATTGATGACAACATATAATATACAGCAGTGTTCTATATGTACTTATCAGAATGATGTTATCAATCCTTGTGAAATTATAATCATGTTGTAGACATGTTGTTTATGTTTTTTTCATACACGCATACTTAGATATAAAGTTTCAGTTGTGTTGTGTAATTCTATTAGACGTCAGTTACAGTTTCTGGAGGTTATCTATACAGAGCTGATGTATTTGCATTGGTTCTTGAGTTGCCCCTATCTTTGGGATATGCATGTGTATATTCAAGTTTAGTTATGATTTGAAGAGATTTATCTAAAGGTGTCGAACATGTTTCAACAAGATTGCATTGTTAGAGTGAATTTGGTGAGGCCGACTTTGTGAAGCATCACGTCTATTCAGTTTATATTGCGTAGTTGTAATTATACTTGTGTGATTAGTAAATCTGATAAGGATGTTATGAAGAGTTTCCTAACAGGTCCCATGATCTCATACTTTGAGGAAGATACTTATAGTAGTTCATTTATGGAACGCTAAGCGTAAATGATAAGAAAAGATACAGGAAAAGTGTAGAGCAGAATATCAGATATATTTCATTCATTAAGGATCTATGTGAAGAAGCAGTGAAAGATTACACTACATTGGAACTGATCAAGACAGTAGGTCTACTCTATAGTTCATCATCAGATATAGTGCATATCCATTCTACAGAAGGTTGTAGCCTTCACCATTGAAGCAGTGAGCTTTTGGACAGTGAGTCCTCACCCTTAATAGGGTTATTTGTAAAAGACTCCTAACAGGGTCAGACCCTTAACCAAGTCACTATACTTATTGCATTGTAAAGAATAACTCCTAAAAAGGTTGCAAGATCTTCTAACAAGGATTATTATAAACAATTATAGTTCATTGTGGGTGTTTATTCCCACTAGGGTTTTTACCATTTGATTTCCCCGTAACCAAATTGTGGTGTTGTCTATTGTGTTATCTGAAGGTGCATTTACTTTATTGTATTCTAGAGTTAATAAAAATAAAATAATTAAATTAGCTGATAACTAATTCACCCCCTTTCTCAATTATCCTTTTGGACTATTCTAACAGATAACAAATCTCCTCTTTCCAATACCTTATCTAAACTTATAATCTGATATGTCTTTACTTTGCTGTTCACTTCTCTGTCACTTTGCTAGATCTATGCTTCTTCCTTGAAAATAACTCTTAGTGCATCTCTCCATACGCATACACTCTTCTCCCTCATACTTTAGGGTTTTAGAAGCAATCTTAATATACTTCACGAATTTGGCAATTAGATCTAGATCAATGATCAAGATCAAAAGCTTATGCTGCTTAGGCATTCCAATTTTTTGATTGGCTAAGTTTGTGTCATTCCTAACATGTATGTCAAAACTGTCTTTCTCGGAACTTAATTCTCTGGCACTCGACAAGAACATGATCAATTTTTTCTTGTTTTCTGAGTCACTCGGTAACCATAAATCTTCTTGGTAACAAATATCTCAGATAGCTCATCCTATACTGGATAGCTCGGCCATAGTGACGACCAGCTAACCTGCCTAGATAAATGACTAAGTGTGGAACACTAATGATCAGCAAAAATTAGAGATTAATAATATCCCCTTTGATATTAGTGGCAAAAACACGCTTATCATTTCTTTCCATCCAAAATTTGCCTAAGTACACAATGTAATCCCCCTAGGAATGTACTCCATAATACATACAA
This sequence comes from Thuja plicata, assembly GCA_018584345.1. NCBI lineage: Eukaryota > Viridiplantae > Streptophyta > Pinopsida > Cupressales > Cupressaceae > Thuja > Thuja plicata. Next base: position 2,016,296 of record MU227154.1, read on the forward strand.
AAATTTACATAGTATACATGCCTTCAGCAAAAAGATTTATACCTAGTTTTATTCCTCTTGTGGTGAACCCTTATCAGTTTCCCCCTTCTTTTTGTCACTGATAGATTGTGGGTTTAAGTTATACTTGTCCAAAAACTATTTATGAAGTTGTAAAGTTAAAGCAAATGTTGTATCCCAACTGTCCTTTACATACTTCATAACCTGTAACTTGATTTCTAGCTCAACAGCTAGAATCACCAAACTATCTGCAGTAGAGAGATGAGAATCCCTCTTGACTAAGTATTTTTCAGCTGAAATTTCCTTCTGAATAACCTCCAGATGAGGTATTAAGGTAGTCTAAATAGTTATTAATTTTTCTCTTATTCTGCCATCATCAGCCATAAGCTCGGCTAATCTTCTTTATGTATGAGTCAACTTATTAAAGTGTATGGAGCTAGTGCTAGCATCCATGCTTAATGAACTACCATTTGACTTCAAATCTAATTGCACCTTCTCAATAAGCTATAGATTATCCTTTGTGAAGAATTCTACATCACATAACTTTCTATACAAAGAATAAACATTATTTGCAACTTCCTCAAGATTCTCTACAAGAGAAGAAAGTTCAACCTATTTTGTAGCAATCTCTACTAAGATCTTCTCTAAGAATTTGTTCTCAAATTTTCTTTCGGACCATTGCAAAAAAATTTCATTAGCCTCAATGTTTTCATCATTGACCTTCTGCACAATCTGAACTAATTGTTCCATAATAGGTGCTTGAGGAGTTTCATCTACCATGTCAAAAGCTTTCACAAAAATATCCTTGATGTCATGTAAAACTTGCTTTTGTTTTTGCTCTCTTTTCATTTCTTCTTGCCTTTTCTTCCTCTTAAGTAGGTCTTGAAGAGTCTCTATCTATTCAAAAGACAAATCATTGGGATCCCATTTTGGAATCACAATGACTTCATCTAATGTGACATTTAGGTTTGGAGACTTCTTCTTAATTATTTTCCTCCTCTTGAGTTCTAGTGAGATGATGTTCAGCTCTGTTTCATCAACACCTTTTCCTTTAATAGTATTAGTTCACATTACATCTTTAAATTTAGTCAAGATTGTTTGATGATCAGGCATACCCCTAGTTTAAGGACCAGTGGGAGTAGATGATGCAGAGTGTGGTAGATTAACCAACACTTGTATAGTCTCTATTCTTTAGGCTCAGCATCCTTTATCTCCTGTCCACTATCTAAAACCATTTTCACAACCTGTAAAATAAATGGATTTTCAGTATTTACCTCTTTTTCTTCTGTCTTCTCTTTTTCAGCTTCTTCATTTTTCTCTTCATCTTTCTCTTCATCGGCCTCAGTAGCCTTGATAGGTGATTCGATACTTATGTCTGTTGGCTCATCCTGACCCTCGGCATCCAAATTGCTAGTGTCATCAATTATGGTGTCAATTGGACTATCTGCTATTAGATCCATAGTTTTTACTATATCTTTTTTCTCTTTCAGTTCTACTCCAGTCTTTGTAGATTCAGTAGCAAATTTTCTTCTACTTTATGTGGCTCAGAGGTTCCTTCATCTGATTTATTCTCTTTTGGGACTAACATCCCAAAGAGTTATTTCCAATTCCTAGTACTCTGTTGTACTACTCCTTCAATATCATTTTTCAAAATAGAATAGGCTCTGAGTTTAGGTATAAACTTATGCTTATTATCCTGAACAAATTTAGCTAATTTTTTCTTGGTTAGTTCTGGGATAACTCTAGCCAATGTTGCTTCTCTTATCTGCCTTTCAGTCATCAATGCATATTCCCATTTACTAGATAAAAAGTCATAAAGTTCTAGTGGGAAATTATTTCCTATCTCTATAGGTGTCATCTTGAAAGTTCTCATCATGTCTAAAAGTGATTCCTAAACCTTATGCTTATCTTCTATCTTTAACTTGTCATACTTGATGAATTTAAATCCAGATAACCCCGTAGAACTTCTGATGTTCTTACATACCTCATCAATGTTTGTGGGATGTTTTAATGATGCAGTAGGTACATTGTTGGGTTCATCAATTTTTTTCTTTTCTTCATCACTATCTGACTCCAAGTGTAGTTTTCTCCTCAGTCTCTTCATAGGTAGGCTCAGCACAACCTTTGTTGCAACTTGTTTCCTTTTACTAGAACTGCTCTCTCCAGCATTCTTCTTTGTATATACCTTAGTTTTTACTATAGGAGATGAAACAGTTGATGCCCTTGTCCTTGGATGGTTAAAAACATGAGGGGTAACCTTAGGTTTTTCTTTTCTCATCTTGGCCACCTTAGCAACTGTTGGTTGCTTTCCTTTTTCTTTCACAGGAATCTCTTCCTCAGATTCACTAACTTCTTCTTTAGTAGATATGTCTTCTCCATGTCCAGTAGTTAGGTCTAGAGGTGCATCCTCTACCTCCTCATCACTAGGTAACCCAACCATTTTCTTCAGATTCTTAACAATATTTTTCCTCTTCCTCTCCATAGTTCCATCCTTCAAATCCATAGATATTTTGGCCTTTGCTTCTTCATAGTTTCCAAATCGTTGAACTAAGCTATCAATCTCCTCTGCTAGGATTGCTATGATTTCTACAGATGTCTCATCAATGTTAACTTTATAAGGAAATGGATTTAGCCATGATACCCTAGGTATTACTGCCTGAGCATAAGTAAAATCTATGTCAACTAGAAAACAAATATCCTCATAATGCTTCTCCACTAATGAACTGGGAATTCTACTTCTCAACCTCATTCTCTTCTTGAATTAAACAAAGTATGTTCCCATAATATTGTTAAAGTTGCTGCCTAATTTCTGAATGAATGCATTAATCTGCTGAGTGATAGGTCTGTCCTTCTTCCAAACAATATTTCTGAGTGTGGGAAATAAATTTTGTACATAGAAGAATATACAAACTAGTAGACAACCAAACTTACATGATGAGTTCTTTGCCTTCCTGATTGAATAAAGGTTCTTTTCTAGTTGCATCAACTGAAGCTTGGTAAGGTCATAAGTATGATTCTTTTTCACTATCTTCCAAGCTTGATCGACTATTGTACATTGAACACTATCCAGTCAGCTTGACTGATAGAAATTATGTGCAATTACCCTTACTCCAATATCAAGCTCCAAATCCTTGATTGTATAAATAGTCATGCCTCTATTGTTCCAAACTGCTCCAGTATTAGCTGTTATATCTTCTTTCTTCTGATCCCTCATGGTCCTTTTCCCACTAATAATCAGATACCCAGTTACCCTATGAATAATGTCTTTTGTAATCTTAATTGGTCCATTGTCCAACCAAATATTCATGTTGTGTACTCAGCTTAGGAAAATCTTAATCCACTCCATCTTAAAATCCTATGCAAAGTCTTGGGCACAAGTTAACCCTTTTTCGGCTAGATGTTTGAATTCATCTTTCATAATTCTATTTTCACACAATTTTCTATAATATTCCCTCAATTTTTTGTCCCCAACTTCACCAATTTTAACTATATAACAAGATCTTACATCATGTATCATAAGTACCTTAGGTGAAATTGACAATAGGGCTCTAGTCAATTCACTCTAGATAGCACTTTCTGGAATTTCATGAAAGTTGGGAGGTGCACAGGTGTCACTCCTCACCAATTGAACTTGACATACCCTTGACTGCTGCGGAAGAACTTGCAGCCATGATCTCAAAAATTAGGGTTTCAAAGATGATGAGCAAAGTACCTCGGAAAGTCACACTTCATACTGTTCACTTTAAGGTTTCCAATGGCACGCTGAAAATATCCTCAAGAAAACTTTGTAGAAATCAAGTTCGCAAATCCTCAAGCGCTCTGTGAAATTCTAAATCACAAGGTAAGAATGAAGAATAAATGGCTCTATCCTTTTATAGACTCCAAAGGTCAAAGTAGGCCAGCATTAAATGTTTTTCCCATTGGGTTAATGCAAAACAACTATCCACGACTAACTAACACAACTTGCATACCACTCAGCTAACCGTACTCAGCCATCATAAAAACTTACTCGGCCAACGATATCAGCTAGGCACTCACTAAAGATCTTGGCTTTAGTACATACCACTGATGCTCAAAACCTATAGTGCAATTTAACTTTTACTTGGTACATGTTTTCAAATATATCCTGGTGCATCTTAACATATGAAGATATGGACTTTGGCACATTTATATGTTAGGAACTAGTGTAAGATATGAAATTTTAAATGCAGCTCCTTACATACCTCTTTTGCTTAGTTGGAGATGGTGTGATCACCTAATCCATTGGATTGGGTGACCTTGGCTTCAGTAGTTTCACTGCTACTCAGTTCTGTTTTCCTTACCCATGTTTGTTTCATATTTTCTCTAATTTCCTCAATAGTAGGAGTAGGTACTCTTGTCTTGCACTCTCTCTTAGTATGGCCAATTTTCAAACAACTAAACCAAAATAGGCTTCCATTCATCCAACTCTTAGATCTTCCTCTGAAATGTGTCTTTATGCAGTCTTCAAGTGCATGTCCATACTCTTCACAATAATGAAAACATTTCCTTGTGTTATAATCTCAATTGTAAGTGTTGCCTTTCCTTGGTGCTTTTGCATTTGTCTTTGATGTCCATTGTTTTTTAGCATTAGATCTGCAATCTTGTGCCTTATGTCCAAATTTTTTACAGTTGTAACAATATCCATTGATTCTTGGTGTGAAAGGTGCATCATTTTCCTTAGCCCAACATTCATGTGCTTTATGTCCAAAATTCTTACAATTAAAGCAATAACCTTTGAACTTAGGTTTAGGATTGGACTTACCATTCTTGCTTCGGCAAATGTTTGATGTGTGTCCTGATTTTCCACAGTGGTGGCATACATGTTTCTTTTTCTTTGTCTTTGCATTCCTCTTTTCACCAATCTTAGATGATTCTCCTTTCTTAGTAGATGTTTGTTGTTCAATGTGGCCTAATCCAGAAGAATCTTTTGATCTCCTTGATGCTTCCATCAAGTTCTCAAAATGAGTCAAAGCTTCATTAGGTCTGTTCAACCTTTCATTCAGTTCTTTCTTAGATCTCAATCCATCCTTCAATTGATTGTTCTCAAATCTCAGATTTATTATTTCCATGTCTTTCCTACTAATCTCCTAATTTTCAAGTAGCCGTTGATTCACCATGTCGACCTAATTGATTGTCATCATTTGTACATCATGTGTCATTTCATCAAGTCTGGCAGTCATCCTTCTTTTATCTTCTTCATCCATAGCTTTGTCATCTTCAGCTTTCTTCTTTTGTTCCACTACTTCACAAAGTCTCACTATCTGCATTTCTTGTTCTCTTTTCAGGTTTCTGACTTCTTCACATAATGCACTGTTCCTTTCTAGTAGATATGCAATTAATGAATTGCTCTTAGTAGAATATCCATTATGAAATAGAGTTGTAGTGTCTTCTTCCTGATAATTAGTATCATTAATTTGTTTGGCCTAATCTTTCCTAGATGTCAATTACTTCCTCAATTCCTGTCTAGTTGTCTCAAGCTGATGTAATGCTAGCTGAATTTCAATCTTCTGATTCTCAATGACTTTACCCAATTTGTAAATCTCCATCTCTAGATCTGTACTCTCAGGTTGATTAGAACCTTTTGTAGGAGAACTAAGCTCTGATACCAATTTTTGGAAATACAATATTGGGAAAGCAAGATACTAAGGTGGGGGGTGAATCAGATCTTGAAATTTAATCTCTTAAAACTAACTGATCCACATTCATACATGTATGAAATTAATCTAACAACTAGTAGCATCCACAACATGAAATAAATAACTCATGACACAAAATTTTGGTAACTCAGAAACCCAAATAGGTAAAACTGGGGTGGGGATGACACCCACAAATTCTTCACTACTACAGCAATAAAGTGTGCCTGTTAGGGCTACAAAAGTTTGTCACAATATGTAATCTACCTAGTTAAAGGTCTTCTCGGTTAAGAGCTAAAGATCATTACAATCTACCTTGTGAAAGGATTTCAACTTACAACAAAGTAAGTACTCGGTTAAGAGATTTAGAAGGGTCTGCAAGAACCACTATGTTAAGAGATTTCACCTGATACACTTGTTAGAATGTCTCAAGATATGATCCTTCGATGTTCACTCTATTGCTGATAACGGATCTCCTCTTTCCAATACCTTCTATGATCTTATAATCTGATATGTCTTTTCTTTGTTGTTCACTGCTCTATCACTTTGCTAGATTCATGCTTCTTCCTTGAAAATAACTCTTAGCACATCTCTTTGTACACATACACTCTTCTCCCTCATACTTTAGGGTTTAAGAAGAAATCTTAATATACTTTATGAATCTGGTGATTAGATCAAGATCAAAAGCTTATGTCACTTAGGCATTCCAATTTTCTGATTGGCTAAGTTTGTGTCATTCCTGACATGTATGTCAAAATTGTCTTGCTCAGCACTTAAGTCTATGGCGGTCGGCATGAATAAGATCAACTTTTTCTTGTTTTCCAAGTCACTCAGCAACCATAAATCTTCTCAGAAATGACTATGCCGGATAGCTCGGCCTATACTAGATAGCTCAGCCACAGTGATGACCAGCTAACCTACCTAGATAAATGACTAAGTGTGGGACACTAATGATCAACAAAACTTAGAGATTAACAGTCAACTTATTTGAGTATTATTATGGTAGAAAACATTTGTCATAAAAGATCTAGAATAAAGAATGTTTATGTGGTTAGAAAATGAAGAGTTCTGTATACACCAAGAGATAGTGGACACTGAGTAAAATATAGTGTATTCTAAGCACAGTGATAACTGAGCTAGGGATTTATGACACAACACGGTTAATACTAAGACTGAGAAGTTAATTCAAATTAAGGCTAACTAGGATGCTGAGCTGACAATTGATGATTTTGAGGTAAAATATATAATTTTTTATTTGATCAAACAGTCACAAAAATTCAAGATATAAGATCGGACGACAAAGATTGAAACATGATTTTAACACAACTACCACGGATCGATCAAGTGGGAAAATCAATGATGGAGATTAAGCGACAAGATCTGAAGGATGGAAATTAAATGAGATATGATTTCTATATAAGAGACAAGAGATTAATTTTGAATAATATCTGATGCACATACATGCAAGTTTATTCATGACTAATCAAAGTGGTTAAAGATAGAACTGAATGTTTTCTGTAGACATAACTGAGTGACAGAGGAAAGAGAAGAACAAGTATGAAGTGTGAGATGAACTCAAGAAGTAAAAATTGTTCAGAGGTATTATGTACTTAGCATAGATCTGAATATCTATAAATTAGAGTTGTATTTGAATTAGATCACTATTGTATCAATTTAACCATTGTTACAGACAAATATCTTAACTGAGTAGGATAGTGAAGTCCTTATTATAACATTCAGAGAATGTTGAGTGTTTTCTTGTTGAATGCATAGTGAATGCATGGTCAAGAGAGAATTGTTAGTTTTAAATCCTCTAACCACATCACATTTAACAATGTGCATTGTAACCTTTAATAGGGTTGGCTCTTCACCGAGCTCACTTCAAAAGAGTGAAAATATTTTTGGGTTACAGGTCCCAAGTGGTTTTTCCCTTAGAAGGGTTTCCATGTTAAAAATATATGTGTCAATGTGCATGATTTTGTGGATTATTATTTTACTTTACAATTTATTTTATTGACCTAGAGATCAGTAATCACGGTATTAATTTACTGACATTCGATAAACACTATTAACGAAATTTTGAGATTACAGAATACATTTTCACCGAGTTGAATTATATGTTTGAATTTGTTTTGGTATACATCTGGAAAAATTTGAGATTGTAGGATAATTTGTGAGGAAAATTATTCTGACTGATACACCCCCCCCCGTCCCTCTCAGTTATTCTAACAATTGGTATCAGAGAATACGATGCTTAGAAGAAATTTTTGAAGGACTTCAGCTAAAGATAACAAGATGTATAAGAGAGATGCACCTAAGTTGAACAAGGATAACTTCTTGACATAGAAAAGCAGAATGAGACTATACCTATCAGGAATTGGAGACAACATTGTAGATTATCTGGACAATGAATTCATCCTACCTTTTGGACCTTTGATTGTTAATCAGATGAAAGAGAAACATGAACATAACCTTATATTGGTGGAGATTTATTCTTCACTTACATATGCAGAATTTGAGGACATCAAGACATGTACAACTACCAAGAAGACATGGGATCAACTTACACTATTTTATGGAGGAGATGCAAATGTACTCAGAGCCAAAGCTGAAAGTCTTCATGGAAAGTTTGATGACATGCGAATGAAAGAAGGAGAGAACATAACATAGTACAGTACCAAACTTAAAGAAGTTGTGAATGAGATTCGAGGATCTGGTGGAACCATTGATGAAGATACTATTATGAGTAAGATTCTTAGAACTCTATTTCCTATTTATTATATAAGAGTCTCTAAAATACATGAAATGAGAGTTGCACCTAGAAATAACATTACTGTTGATAGTATTTTTGGAAGATTGATTTCTTTTGAGATGAATAACTTTGACAACAGTATTGTACCATATGTGGAGTCTGCATTTATGTCTACTTTGAAAAGTGGTAAAACTAGTAGAAAACACATAATCAGAAATAACAGTGAGAGTTATAGTGATGACAAGGAACTTTATGAACTTGAGGCTTTAATGGTTAGAAGATTGCACAGAGGTAAAAGAAGATATAAAGGTAAACTACCTTTGATATGTTTTAACTATAAAGAGATTGGCCATTTTGTTGCAAGATGCCCTAACAAAAAGAGTGATGATAGAAATGATAGATCTAATGACAGAAAGGATCACTGAGACTATGGAAGTAACCGACAATATGATAGAAGAGATAACCGAGACTATAAAGATAAAATTAATAAATCTTGTTACATTGTTGAAGATAAATTTAATGACAGTAGTTCTGACAGTAATGAAGATATTGAGACAGTGTTTGTAGCCTTGAAAGATAATTCAGATGAAGATGAAAGGTATGTAGAAACAACACTAATTTCTAATGTAAGTAAACATGAAATTTGGGCTATTGATAGTGGATGTAAACATCACATGATTGGTGATAAAGGAAATTTTGAATTTCTTGAACGTTATGATGGAGGATCAGTAAGAATGGGAAATGACACACCATGTCAAGTACAAGGAAAAGGTACTATTATGCTCAACAATAAAATCAAATGTGAAAATACTTATTGGGTAAAATGACTTAATTACAATCTGTTAAGTGTTTCATAGTTGAATAACACAGGGTATCAAGTTGCATTTGAAAACATAAAAGCTAGAATCTATGATGGAAAAGGGAAATTCAGCGGCACAGGTGAACAATCTAAAGGTAACCTATTCTATCTTGATGATGCTGAAACTACTTGTTTATTAGAAAAGAATGAAGATATATGGTTATGGCATAAAAGACTTTGTCATGTAAATTTTGACAACATGGTTAAGATTAGTAGAAAAAGAAAAGTTAGAGGCTTACCAAGCTTAACTAAACTATACCATGTAATGTGCAAGAATATTCAAATGGGTAAGATGTCAAAATCTAGTTTCAAGAGAAATATTTTTTCATCTAATGATATTTTGGATTTAGCTCATACAAACCTATGTGGACCAATGATAACACAGAGTTATTATGGGGACAAATATCTTATTTTATTTGTTGGTGACTACTCTAGGATGATGTTGTCATGTTTCTAAAAGATAAATCTGAAGCATTTAAGATGTTTAAGTGGTACACAACTAAACTAGAAAAATAAAATGGTAGATATCTGAAGTGTTTGAGATCTGATAGAGGAGGTGAATTTATTTCTAACGAGTTCACTAACTTTTGTAATGAGTATGGAATTAAGAGACAAGTTTCTACACTAAGGACACCATAGTAGAATGGAATTGCTAAAAGAAGGAATAGATCAATTATTGATTGTGCCAGAACATTGATGATTAAGAAAGGAGTTACACAAACATACTAGACAGAAGTTGTTAGCATAGTTGTTTACACACTAAACTGAGTACAACTGAAGAAAGATTCAAACAAAAAATCTTATGAGTTATGGTATGGGTATATACCAAATGTAAGTTATTTTACAATATTTGGAAGTCGTTGTTACATTCTGAAAGATGAGAGAAATGGTAAATTGTATTCAAAAAGTGATGAAGGAATTTTTCTTGGATATTCTACTAAGAGTAAAGCTTAAAAATGTTTGAACAAGACAACTAACAAAATCATTGAGAGTGCAAATGTTAAAGTTGATGAATTTGTTGAGAAAAATGATGAGGACAACATGAAAGAACTTGAAGATTACAATAAATTTGTTTACTAGGAAGAACCTGATACTATACCGACATAGATGCCTAATGTTAGCATGGAATAGGGTAATGTCACCGGGCAACAAGTAGCACAAACCGAGAATCAAGAAAATGCCAAAACTGAAGATCATGAACCAGAAGACAATGAACATACAAAAGAAGATAATTAATAACCAAGAGTTGAACCTGTACTTGCTAAATATGTAAGAAGACATAATTCGTAGAATAAAATAATTGGAGATAAAAGAGCACGCATGATGACAAGAAGTAAGTTTAGAGTTGACACTTGTTTAATTTGTGAATTTGAGCCTAAGAATGTTAGAGATGCATTAGAAAATGAGGAATGGGTTAATGTCATGAATGAGGAAACTGAGTAGATACAGAAAAACAAGACATAGACATTAGTACTGAGACTGAGTAAGAAAAATGTCATTGGCACCAAATGGATTTTCAGAAACAAACTAAATTAAGATGGGAATGTAACTAGAAATAAATCAAGATTAGTTTGTAAAGGGTATGCACAAGAAGAAGGAATTGACTATGGAGAAACTTTTGCACCCATTGCTAGACTTGAAGGAGTAAGAATACTACTTGCATACACTGCATATAAAGGATTCAAGGTATATCAGATGGATGTGAAGTCTACATTTTTGAATGGAATACTGGAAGAAGAAATATACATTGAACAACCTGAAGGATTTGTTGATCCTAATCAGACACACATGATATGTAAGTTACACAAAGCTTTATATGGACTGAAACAAGCACTGAGAGAATGGTATGAAAGATTTTATTCTTATCTTATAAGTATTGGATTTATTAGAACAAGTGACAACAATAATTTGTATTTAAAAGAGGGAACTGATGATAAAACTCTTATTGATGAAATATTTGTTGATGATATTATATTTGGGGGTAATGATAACTTATGCACTTCATTTGCCGATGAAATGAGAAAATAATTTGAGATGACAATGTTTGGAAAGATTAAAAAAATTAGGATTACAGATTTTACAACAAACTGAAGGTATCTACGTTACTCAATCTAAGTACATCAAACAAGTAATAAAAAAATTTAGAATGGAAGAATCAAAACTAGTCGAAACACCTATGGTGATAGGATGAAAATTAACAAAAGAAGACAAGACACCGGAGGTAAATCAAATATTGTACAGATCTATGTATGTTTTACACACAAGACCTGACATAGCACATGCAATTGGAATAGTTGCAATATTTTCTTCTAACCCCAGAGAATCACATATGGCTATTGTCAAAAGAATTTTTAGATATTTAAAAAATACTTAAGATTATGGACTATGATATAAAAGAGAATTAAATTTTGAATTGAAATTTTATACCGATGTTGATTGGGTTGGGAACATAGATGATAGAAAAAACACTACTGGTGGATCATTCTTTATTGGAGAAATAATAGTTACTTGGATAAGCAAGAAGCAAGGATGCATATATCAGTCAATTGTGGAAGCAGAGTATGTTGTTGTTGCTGAAAAATGTTTGAACATAGCATGGATAAAAAAATTGTTGAAAGGAATGAATGAAGAGATCGCTAATCCAGTGATAATTTACTATGATAATACAAGTGCTATAAATATTTTGAAGAATTCTATGATGAATGCAAAGACAAAGCACACATCTATTAAACATCATTATTTGAGGGAAAAAGTACAATATAAACAAGTAATACTAGAATATGTACAATCAAAAGAACAAATTGCAGACATATTCACAAAATCCTTGCCAAAGAATACATTTGAGTACTTGAGAGGTAGACTAGGGGTTTGTCCCTTGTCTATTGGTAGCTAAATTGATTAGGAGGTTGCATCAACCTTAATGAAATCAGAATATCAATTATGGTGATGCAAAGTTGAACTAGACTAACACAGATATATCAATACACTAAAAGGTACTTACCACACCAAAAATCAGAGATATTTTATTTGGCTAGTGAAGAGTTGGATATTTCTTTTTGGCATTGTTGTCAAAGGGAGAGAGTTGATCGATGAGATATAAAAGTTGAGACTTGATCAATGGAATATATATCCACTAAAGGGAGAAAAGAGAAAGGGAGAGACATATCTAATATAAAGAGAGATTCAAGAATATAAAATTCAAAACTGGCATAGGGAAAGTCTGCATGGTGAGTTTGTATACTGACACAGTTTATATTCAAGCTAGGGAGAGCTACATAATTATTGCAGTTGTAAAACAAAAGTTTGATATTTTTGTATGGCATTTTATGTTGTATATTTCATATTATGTAGCCATCAATTCCAAAGGGAGATATTGATGAACTACAACTGATTGAATGTTTGAAGTCATTTGTTGATATTCAAGCGAGTTATAGAAGTGATGATAAACATTATCGGTTAATGTATTTTCATTGATGTCAACTTATTTGAGTATTATTATGGTGGAAAACATTTTTTATAAAATATATAGAACAAACAATGCTTATGTGGTCAGAAAATGAAGAATTTTGTATACACTGAGAGATAGTGAACATCAAGTAAAACACAGTGTATACCAAGCACAGTGATAACCGAGCTAGGGAATACTGACACAACACGGTTAATACTAAGACCGAGAAGTTAATTGAAATCGAGACCGACTAGGATACTGAGCTGGCAATTGATGATTTCAAGGTATAAGATAAATTTTTTTATTTGATCAAATGGTCACAAAAAATCAAGGAATATCGGATGACAAAGATTGAAACATGTTTTTAACATAACTCTCGAGGATGGATCAAGTGAGAAAATCAACAATGGAGATTAAGCAGAAAGATCTGAAGGATGGAAATTAAATGAGCTATGATGTCTATATAAGAGACAAGAGATTCATTTTGAATAAAACCTGAAGCACATACATGTGATTTTATGCATGACTGGTCAAACTAGTTAAAGACATAACTAAGCTTTTTCTGTAGACATAACTGATCGATAGAGGAAAGAGTAGAACAAGTATGAAGTATGAGATAAACTGAAGAAGTACAAATTGATCAGAGATATTATGCACTTATAATATATCTAAATATCTACAAAATAGAGTTATATTTGAATCAGATCACTACTGTATCAATTTAACCATTGTTATAGACAAATGTCTTAACTAAGTAGGATAGTGAAGTCTTTATTATAACATTCAGAGAATGTTGAGGGTTTTCTTGTTGACCACATAGTGAATGCATGATCAAGAGAGAACTATTAGTTTTAAATCCTCTAACTAGGTCACATTTAACAGTGTGCATTGTAACCTTTAACATGGTTAACTCTTCACTAAGCTCACTTCAGAAGAGTGAAAATATTTTTGGGTTACCAGTCCCAGGTGGTTTTTCCCTTAGCGGGGTTTCCATGTTAAAAATTTGTGTCAATGTGCATGAATGTAATGGATTTTTATTTTACTTTACACTTTATTTTATTGACATAGATAAGTAATCACAGTATTAATTTATTGACATTTGGTAAACACTATTGATGAAAGTTTGAGATTACAGAATACATTTTCACCGAGTTGAATTATATGTTTGAATTTTTTTTGGTATACATCTGAAGAAATTTGGGACTGTGGGATCATTTTTGAGGAAACATATTCTAACTGATTCACCCCCCCCCCACTCAGTTATTATAACACCAATTATGCAACCTCCCAAGGGCTATCCATAGAATAAATTCAAGCTAGTCTTATACATAACCCAAGTTCCTTTCATATTAAAGAAACCTTTGAGCTCATGCCACTACATGCCCCTATTCAAGAGATTATCATTCATATTTTATCTCCTTCATGCCAAAGAATTGATACCTTTCCACAATACCCCATGTGTATCCTATGACATTCCCCATGTCAAGATCATGATCTAAAGCACAAAGAAACGTGTCCTGAAGAAAATCAAGACCAAGGTCCCAATAATAAAGAGTCCCCTCCAATTTTTGACCAAGATCTCATTTCCCTTGAGCCTTATGATAATCTCATCCAAGATGATCCCCTTCCATATAAAGACCAAATTCTCCTTCCAAGTCCCATTGACCTTCCACTTCCTAAGAAAGATCATGACCTCCCTTCCATCTCTTCCCATGATCCCATTCCAAGTCAAGATCAAAGTAGCCCTTCATGTCCATGTCTATGAAAAGATCCCATTATCCCTCCAAATTGTCCAAAAGATCCCATTATCCCTCCAGATCATCCAAAATATCCCCCCATCCCTCTATCTCCATGTCTTAACCCTCCATATCTCCAATAAGATCCTATCCTACTAAATGATCCTATCATTTTTTCTATTCCATTGCAGGATCTCATTATTCCCCCTAATCCCCCTTGTGATCCAAGCACATCTATGCAAGTTGTTCATGAACCCCTTACATGTCAAATGATTTCCTCTTCTTCCATCCAATTTAGTTCATTTCAGGATTCCATCAGTCCCTCCATACCATATACACATCAAAATAATAGACTTTCATCTTGTAGCAAGTGTCCTACTAGTCAAGGAAAGCATTATCAATTCAAAGTTTTAGACCTCCATGCAACAGGTATATTAAAACCCTTTCATATGAAAGAAAATTTTTATGGCCTGTTCTTAATAAAAAATCTCACTCTCAAGGCATTGGTATCCTTTCTGAATCCAAATCTAGGTGTATACCTCCTCCTTCAACCCTTCCATCCATCCTAGGTCCATACATTCCTCCCTCCACTGCCTCACAATCTATATACCCTTTACCAAATGCAATTCAGAAAAGGAACACATCTTGGAAAACCTTCCACCCATCCAAAAATCCTTCACATCATCCCTATCCATCCATGAATTCCATTCCAAGCAATTTGGATGTGAAATATAAAGTCCATAAAAAAAGAAATCCACATGCTATCAAGGATCAACATGTCCAGTATAATCGACATGTACAAAAAAGGAAAAAAATGATCCAAAAAGAAAAATAAATTTCCAAAAGGCCACGGGCCCATTAAGCAAAAATAAAAATCAAAGTCCATATGGGTTCCAAAATCCATTGTGCAAGCAATGCATTTAAAGGAAACACAAAAGAATGAAAAGGAAAAAACATGTGGATTCCTAAGAAGCTCATTGAAGCACAGAGTCCCAAACAAAAATCAAATCTAACATCCAAAATTTCTATCCCTCCATATAAAATATTTCTATGTTTCAAATCCATTTTGGATCCTTGTGTCCCAAAATCCATATCCATTCCTTCGCCAAATCCAAAATCTCATTTTTCTCCTTCAGTCCATCACCACTCAAGCTGTGTGCCACTGTTGTTCTTGAATCCATTCAAAATATATCCTTCTTTCACCCCCTCCATCATCCAAGACCTATTTTCCAACCTTTCCTTCATTCTATCTAATCCTTTTCATAATCTTTATCCATCTTTATCTAATCATCCATTTCAACTCCTTTTGTCATTACCCTAGCAATGTCTTTGTGCATAGTATCATGGTCTATTATTGTATATCTTTCAAAAGAACCTTTTAGAGAATAAAGACACTTGATTCCTTCATCCATGTCATATCATGCATCCATCTTTCCAAAAGGTCAAAACTTCCAAACTGTCAAAAAGTCCATTAAAAAGTCAAAAAAATTAAAATTTGAAAAAAAAAAGAATAAAGAAAAATAATTCATCCAATTGTGAAAACCTGGTAAATAGGCACTTTGGGTAAGTACCATGATGAAAACCTGGAAAAAAAGCATCATGTGTAATTTTATGAACATCTTGCATTTCATACTTGGGGGTAGGTTTCATCCATGTTTTCCTATCATATCATACCCCTTCCACTATCCTCCATTATCGCCATCATTTCCTCCATTATCCTATGCCTGTCATGTCCCTTATCCTATCCCTCTTTTTCCAAATTTGATCTTGACAAGGCTAGAGATCTCCCTTGAAGCATCACATATCCTATTTTATTTACATTATCCTCATCCCTTTGGTCTATATTGTCTATCCTATCAAAAACTTTCATCCATATTCCATATCCCTTCCCCTTATCCCTTATTGATTTTGCATATCCTACCCATATTTTGCTTGCCCTATTCATATCCTATCATTATCTTATTTCAATTCCCTTCTTGGTCTTGATGAAAATAAGGACATTAAATGAAAAAGTATGTTTTCAAATAACTCTCTTGACATGTTCATTCCTTACATGACATTCAGTCCATCATTTCATTGCCCAAGCATTATCATGTCCAAACCCTATCATTGTCTTAACTAGTTCCTCTGCTCGGCACAAAAGCATGCTATCTCATTTCTTTGTAGTCCTTGGCGACCTAAATAGATCCAATGCAAGTGACCCTTGGCCTTCACCCATCTACTAGTCCATTTCTCCTTTCACAATGTCCCTACCTTTCTAGACACTAGGGGCAATTCAAATCTTTCTCATGTAAATATTAATTTCCTGAAAAAATTATTTAAAATTAAATATGATCCTTTAAAAAATTTGAAAAAAATCCAAATATGAAGCTGAAAAAAAAATCCCTAAAAAGCATATAAAGTCCTGAAAAAATTCTAAAACAATTGTAAAAAGTCATGGAAAAAGACAATCAAATATTTTAAAATCCTAAAAGTCAAAAAAACATCAAAAATCCAAAGCAATAAATGTCATTTTATGACACTAATTTCATTTTCATCATCATGTACATAATCATTTATTGTTTTCAATAAATCATTCCATTATGACAAGACATACATTTGAATAGATGCAATCTGAAGACTTGTCAAACTTTGCGCTTAATGAAATCAAGCATTGACATACAAACTATCCAATCAAGCTAGCAATCAATCATATCAAAATTGTCCTATCAATCAATCAACATCACTTTGTCCTTTATAACTCATCATTTTGTCTTATATAAGGTGTGGTATACTTGAAACCAGACAATATTTGTCTGAGATAGGGTACTTCACTCCTGAAACCAGAAATGATCATCATCATCATCATCATTATCAATCAAACAAACTATCAACTTTGACAATAAGATCAAAATGATTATTTACTTGCTTGGTACAGTGAGTCTTATCTTTCATTGATTTATCTTCGATCATGTTCTTATGCTACTCCAGGATATCACTGAGTGATGAGAGTGGTTGGGATGGTTCATGGTCCTTTATTTTGTTTTTGTCTTCTGTTTGTGGGGTGTTCTTCATAAAATTCTGGAGCATGTATTCCATATACTTTAGGATGAATGGAAACATTCCTTGTCTGCAATGTGTTTTTTTTTACCCAAAGGGATCACATTATCGCCGTAACATTTTGTGTCATGGTGCGACGCATCCAATTTTCCATATCAAATAAAGCTCTTATGACAATAATGCACTTATGAAAGCAATGTTTCATCACTACTAAGTTATGCTTTTTACTAACATTTCTTTTGTCAATCATAGAAATCTTTTCTTTTCAAAAAATTGTCCTCATGTCAATTTATGCCCAATTTTTTCAAGGGGGCATCCTACGCCCCTTTTGTCGATCCACCTGGGCATGATTTTTAATTTTTCTTTGACAAAATACTCATGATCGCATTGTATCAAAGTGAGGCAAAATATAGACACTAAAAAATGGTTCACGCCTCTTGCCCCCCCTTTTTTAACATGTCTTTTATATTGTGTGTTTGATCACCAATATTGTGTCATTCTTCTATTAATTAAATAATGAAAACTATTTAATTAATTACTAATTTTTATCCCTAATTATCATCATATTCTGATCGATTTGACCTTTTGATCATGTCTAATAATGTCATTTTTCATCATTGATCATTTTAATCATGTCAATCATTAATTCATCTTCTATAGGGGTAAATAATCATTAATTTATTCCCTATTCCTAAGTCTTAACCTATGATAAATAAATAAACTTTATTTATCCCAATGTTCCCTCTTTTTCCCACAATTAATTAATTGTCTAATTTCAAATTTGGGAATTATTGTTAATTTCCTAATTTCTAATTTTTCATTTTTCCTAATTTCTAATTTAGTAACATGAGTGGATTTAATTTAAAAATTAATTATCCACGCATCCCTCTTTTCTAGCCTCCACTTCCTAAATTCTAGCCTCCACCTTCCCTTTTCTTTTTGTCATAAATTGTAATAGTTTATGACAATTTTCATTTTTCTCTTTTGTCATAATTTTCATAGTTTATGATAATTTTCCTTTTTTTTCTTTTGTCGTATTTGTCATAGTTTATGACAAATTTCCTTTTTTTTACTCACTAATTTCTAATTGTGCATTCAATTTGTTATAAGTTGTCATATTTAATGACAAATTTCCTCTTTCAAATTTGACAATTGTCATAGTTTATGATAACTTCTCCTTTGCAATCTAATTACTAATTTTACATTTTGAGCTCTCATCTTCTATAAATTGAGCTCATTTTGTCTTCTTTTGGTTAACCACATTCCTAGTATTCTCATAATCACTATATTGCTTTCAACTTGTAAGTGTATTTTGTCAAGGAAAAGAGCAACATTAATTCACTTTCAATGGAGAAGAAATGAGAACATGGAAGCTACATTTGAAGGGGGTTTTGAGTGTTATGATTTATTTTATGGTTTCATTTCAAATGGCTTTTATGGTAGATTAGATTGGTTTTCATATTGTTTAGGGTTTTGTGGTTGCCTTAATATGCATTTTAACCCATTTTATGGTCTTATAGCCACATTTTTGTCCCTCCATATAGAAAATAAGATTTACATCCTTAAAGTATACCGGAGCTGTAGAAAAGGGGACATGAATCTAGAGGTATCACCCAAAAGAACCATATGCTAGGAGAAAAATTCTAGTTGAAAGGGCCTAAAAAATCATGAATCCATACCTAGTAATGATGAGCCCTTCTATAGAACCATAAAATATTAAGAAAGGATTCAAATTGACCACAAAAAGGGTTGCAAGGATCTAGTATACCCAAATGGTGAAGATGGGACACTAAAAGCAAGCCCTGGAAATGAATACACTAGGAAAAATGTGTTATTTTGGGTTTTGTGATAGTAGACCGAATACTAGAAAACCACATTCTCCAAGATGAATGTGACGATTCAAAATGCCACCGCAGGTTGAGAACCTGGACCATAGGAAAATGAGGAGAGATTCATCGATAACCCTACTAATATTGATATCTGGAAAATGGCATTTGTGGGTACCATCATCGGTCTTTCCACCAAGGCTTGATGCTAGAGATAACAATATTATGTAGCAACTCTGCTAACAATGTTGAGATGAGGAGGTCATAAGTCTAACGATCTTTGTGAGTAAAGAAAAAGTTGGACTTGCAAATCCTCCCAAGTTCATAAATACATTGTCATCCTAAAAAAAAGGTCTTAAGGGGTTTAAATGTCTCACTTGTGAAAGAAAAGAGCATGAATACCCAGGAGATGAGCTAGAGGAAGGCCTTGTACCTAAATTAAAGGAGATCACAAAAGATTATATTGATTGTGTTAGTTCTTTTTCTTGCTGATGTGAAAATATTCCTCAGAGGGATAGCTCTATTTATCCCAGACACTGACCAAGCAAAGAGTAGAACAACAGACACAAGGTTTTGAAACCTCCTACACTTTGAGCTCCACTAACTCGGGCGAGATTACCCTTCAAACTTAGAATAATGAAATCACTGAATTATTCTACTTAACTGTGGATGAAATTACAGGGATTGATCACTGTAACTTTTATTAAAATAGACCAGACTGAAAGTAAAGATTAATTTTAATAATGATAGTCATTTGATTAAATGAAAATAGACCAGTGCTCAATTCTAGGGCATGGAGTCACTTATGAACAATTTTAACCAGCCTGATTATGGACAAGACTTAAGGCAATTACAGCATCTGACATAGACAGATATACCTTGCACATCTATCTCAATACACTTAATCAAGTTAATTCATCAAATTCATTTTATACCCTGAATCTTATTGAAACATTCCTAAGGCATTTTAGTCTTTCCTTGAAAGAACTCTAGAAGTATTTCATAATCTGCCTAACAAATATATAAATTGAACATTCCTAAAACATTCAATTTTAACAAAATTCAAAACACTAAAATGAAGACACAATACTCATTATATGCTTCAGAAACTGTGAACTGGATTTTATTCAAAAGTCATAATCACTTGCTACATTGAACAAATATTTCTCCAAAAACCTACTATATTGGTCTCAAACCAAAGTTTACAATTATATTGGTATTCTCTAAAAATGAAATGGCTATCATTTCCCAGTAGTCTTGGAATCCTTTTATAACTAAGGATGCAACAAGCTACCGACATACTGGGAAAATTTACAAAAATCTTTTGCAACAACTTTGCAACAGACTAGAGACAAAATTTTATAACCGAACACGGGTACCAGCTTATTTGCAAAGCTTGGACAAGGTTTGTTTTTGTTGTTGACAATGTCCTCTTCATCCTTTCAGCTTTGCCTCCCACTTGTTTACTTCTTTGGTGGTAGGCCAATCAAAAGCCTTTTCTTCTTCCAGCTTAGCAACATCTTCTACCCACCTGGCATCCATGGCAATTTTGGCCTCAGACACAAATTTGGCCATATCTCTTTCAATTTTGAAAAGGCTATCAATCAGTTCATTACAATATTCTGCATTCATGTCCTTTTCTAAGTGTTTCTTTATATCTTGATTTCCTAGTATAGCATCAAAACCAGCTACCCAATCTGATTGTGCTTTCAAAACACCTATCTTCTCATAAATTTTTAGGATCAATGGTGGACATTGATCACCAAATAGTTGCAACTTACTGTCTATCAAATCAGATTTGCCATTAAAAAAGTTAAAAGTATCATTCAGCTTACTAACCATATCAATGGTGTCTGTTACTTTATCTAGGAAGTCATCACTATATAGCATAGCTATTTTTAGCTTATCCAAAACTCTTTCCTTCCCTGACCATAGTTTCAAAGTGGGCTCTAAGAAAACCACAGCTTTCATAGCTATCTTTGAGGCTTCTTGTAATGATCCATATAATGTATACACTATGTCAATTTTTTGTTTCAAGACTTCAATTCTGTGCTGTAATATGAGTAAAATGACAGACATAGCATTCATGTCCTATTCCTGTGATACATCTTTTGATTGTGTTTCTGCCAATGCATTGTCTTCCTTAACCCCTTTGACAACATTTGTCTTAACTTTGGCCACATCCTCAAGGGTTGGAGTTTTTTTCCCTTTTACTTTCTATTAATTCTTCTCTTAATTTGGAAATTTCTTCTTCTAATGTGTGGTTCTGGACCACCACTTCTTCATGTTTCTTTGCCAGGGCTATCAATTGGCCAAAAGTTGTCTCATACCTCTTTGATAGGTCATCAACTTTTTCCAAATTCATAAATGAAACCTGTGTCATTAACTGAGCTATCTCAGTATCTGAAGTATTTTGCAGATTCCATATCATCTTGTCTACCCTTTTATCCTCTCTGATAGTCATGACCAAGGGCTTCTGTGTAGTAGGAGCTAGTGACCATATTGCTAGGGTTTTGGATTTAGGATCAAATCCTGATCCTTTTAAGACTTCATCCATTTCAAATTATGTATTAAGGAGAGGATCTTCCTGTCTCCTAATCTTATCAATAATGAAAGTGGATTGTAGGTCACAACCAGGCATCAGCATCACACCACTATCCTATACCAGCAACCTGGCTTGTTCCACAGTAATTTGTTCAGTCTCAGGATCATAATCCTGGAGTGTTTTTACAATTTCCTCATTTTTATTTGCATTATCTTCTTCTGCAGTTATCTCTTGTCTCAAATTCTTTTGTTTCAATTTAACCAAGAAGGTTTTGAACTCTTGAGACTTTATGAACTCATCATCTTTCATGAATTCATTTTCCATCATGACGCTCTCGTCATCCTTTTCAAACAAAACCACCTGATTGTCTCCTTGACCCTCAACCTCTGGCTCCTTCTATAGTTTCCTTTTCAATTTTCTACTTCTATAGTTGCCTTTTCAATTTTCTAAAGTATTTACCATGCTCTGATATCATGGTTTTTGCCATGCTTTTCCTATCTTGCACCATTTTATGCTCTTTCTTCTGTTTCTTTCTTGGTGGCTCTCTAGCTGAAGTGGCCTCTTCACCGGCTTCTTCTTCTTCATTTTGTTCTTTCTTTTGTTGTTCCTCCTCCAGTTCTTCTTGGTTCTCTTCATCATGTAGTGCAATTAGAACTCGGGATCCTTTGGATTTTCCATCTTCAGCACTGAATTGAGGTACTTGTGACATTAAAGTTTCATAGGATTTTAGCATTTGCTCTATCCTTTGGAAATATGGGAGATCAGGGAAAAAACCAGAGAATGAGTTATCTGATTCTTTCCATTCAGATTC
>MU227154.1:2039866-2054135 GCA_018584345.1 Thuja plicata
TGAGAGGGGGGGGGGGGGTGAATCAGTGTTTATCTATTTAATATATTTCAGCCAATTAAACATATATCAAATGTGCATCCAAAGAAACATAACACAAGAACACATAACACATGATATGATTATGGAGAACCTTGATCAGAGGAAAACTCCAGTGGGTATTAGTACCCACAAAATATTGTACTAGGTATAATGAACCTGTTAAAGTTCCTTTGCCCTGTTAGAAGCAGTCTTTACAAATTAAGTACAATTACCTAGTTAAAGGTCTGACCCTGTTAGGAGTCTTTTACAATAACCCTGTTAGGGGTGTATGGCTTACTGCCTAGGCTCACTACCCAATAAGATGAAGGCTACAACCCTCTAAATGTTGATATGCACTATATCAAAGATGAACTGCTGTGATGACACTGTTGTCTGATCAGTTCCATGTATGTGCAAATGCTCTTACTCTCTTAAAGAGCTATATCATCTACTAAATTCATTATTCTACTCATTTGTAACTTCTTCTTACATAATAATCGACACTTGTAACATATCTTTACATTACATACTTATATCTTCAAATCCGAATAGGTGCGACCCAAAACAAATCATTAGTCGGCCTTAAAACAAAAATACACAACACTTCCAAACAAGTTAGCCTAAGCGTGTTTACTATAACATTAATTACATTATTACAATCTTATAACTAAAGGTGCTTAGCCATTACATTATAAAATCATACACGCTGAACAAAACTGTAGTCGGCTTCCATGCTCTGTTTCCTGGACTGCAGGTCTACTAATCTGTCTGTAACTTTTCCGTACTGATGTTCCATACTCTGTGTGTTTTGATGTAGCATTTATATACACCATATAGTATATACCTAAGCATGCATGCTCTGGTGTGATTTCTAACACGTGCGTTGATGTGTTGATCTCTGTATCTCTCTGTCTGTCCTATTTTCTATACTCAGTCATTTTATCTTCTAAGTTATCTTTGACAGAAACTTAGTATGACTTTGTTGCCATGATTAACAACACAAAATAAGTCATGCTTCCTCAGGAAGTCAACTTTCCAACAATCTCCCCCTTTGTCATTTATGGCAACAAAGGAATGTGGCTAAGTTACTCAAAAATGACTTCATACAAAAATGACTGTATATACATATACATGTATACTTCTCTACATATACACATTCTATTCTACTCCCCCTTTTACATTAATGACAAAGGTGTGAAAAAAAATATAAGTCTTCAATATAATTACTCCATGTAGACTTCTGGGTACACAACTTGAAGAGATTGAATCTCTTTCTGCCAAAAGACTTTCATTGCATCAACAGTATGAAGACATGCACATAAAGCATATGTCAAATTTTCCATTTTCATCAGATCCATGCAAGGACCTTGATCATATGTTTGTATGGTGTTATCAATCTATTTGATGTTCTCATTGAGAACTGCTAGAGATGGTGCAAGTGCATTCTTCAACTGAGTTTGTCTTACCCTTATCTTGTTGATTTCTAACTTTTCTTTTTCAATTTTGTCTAACTTTCCTTGGTAGACATTATTGCAGACGTGCATGTCTTGCATGGAGTTTTCAACTGATTTCCTTATGCTATCCACCATTTCTTCTGCCTCTTCAATATTTTTGGTGTGCTCAGAGGTGAGCTTCACTCTATCCATATAGTTTGCTATGAATTTCTTTCCTTTATCTGCCAATTCCTTCAATATAGCCTACCCAATCTTTAAGGAATTCAGATCTAAGGTAGTTCTTTACCAAGTCATTTAGTCTCTCCTTCTTATATTCATCTTCTGCAATCTTAGTAGTAGATTCTACTAAGCTAGTGAAATGTGACTTGAACTTTGATAAGATGTTGTCTACATCTTCAACTAATTGTACTTTGGCCACCTTCTGATCAGTAGGCACTAAGTCATTCAAAATGTTCACTTCTTCCAAGAAGTGAGGGTTCCTCATCACTTGTTTCTCTTTTTCCTTCTCCATGGCTAGGACGCTGATCTTGATTAGGTCTTCTTCTCCCCATGCATCCAAATTCGCTGAGTCAGGAGTTAACATTGACAAAAATGAGGTAGATGGTTGAGTGGATGGTGAGAATATAGTATTCTAGCTGGTATCCATGCATTCAACCTTCATTGGTTTCTCTTTTGTCGGTGTCTTTTCACCTTGCATATCATCTTGAGTATCTTCATTTATGTCAACTTGATCATTGATGGGAACTTCATTTTGTTGTGCGGTGGTATCATCAGTGCACATTTCTTCAGTGCTTTCAAATGCCTTATCAACTTTATCCATAACTTTATCAGAAGTTGTCATAGATATCTTTACATCATCAATAACTATAGTGTCCTCTGTATCTTTAGCTATCTCAGAGGTTATTGTCACTGTGGGTGCTGAATCCTGTGGACCTGTCATAGGCACAACCTAAATTACTGGAGTTGTAGCCTATTTGGGAGGAGCTAGAATAACTTTTGCTGTAGGCGCCATTGGTGGATACATATGTCTGTCCATAAAGACTTGTGCAAATTCCTTTTCAGTCTCCTTACCAATCTGTTCATACTCCTTGTTCATTATTTGTAGAGTCCTTGTCTTAGTTTGAAGATGAGGCTTCACCAGATTTAACATAATAGCCTTCTCATCATGTGAACAAATAGGAAGAAGAGCATCCAAAGTTTCTTCTCTAATCTTCATGTCTTCCTCAATTGCACGTCTTTTCATGATCTCCAGTATGTTCCATAACTTATCTGGTATCACTGTTTTGAGTTCAAGAACAGACTTCTTAAACTTGATCATATGAGATATGATCATAGACTGTATCTCAGTCTTATCCATCTCTTGATACTTATCATAGACTTTTGATAATTTATCTAATCTCCCTTCATTAACAATCATATTCTTCAAGATATTTAGACTGGGTCAAAATCCTACCTCAGGTGGAGTTTGAACATTCTTAGCTTTGCTTCGAGTAGCTCTTGAGGATGGATGACTTGTAGCCGCTTTCTTCCATCCTCTAGGTTTCTTTCTAGGTACAGAAGGTGGAGATGTATCTAGATCAATGGTTGTAGTAGGCGCGGTGGTACTCTCCTCATTTTTCTTTTGCTTCTTCTTCTAAGTTTCAATAGTTTTCTCAATTTTAACTTTAGCAATTTTGGCTTCTTTTGCCTTATCCAAATCTTCTTGTGTGACTCCATGCTTTCTTAGAATGTTGGATGTCATTCTAGATGCTTTCCTTTTGTTAATAGCAAGTTGTAGTTCAATATCCACTTCGTCGGTCTTTTCTCTATAAGTGCCCCATCTAGGTTCATTAGGGTCTTTAGGTGCTGATAATAAGACCTGCGCATATCCTTCTAACACATGGTCTTCTACTTCATACCCTAGTGGATGAATCCACTTAGTTCTCAGCTCAACAGCCTCCATGCATGTGCAATATTTCTCAACCATGAAGCATATTGTATCCCTGTATTTGTCAACTATCTTCTCAGATAGTCTGAACCTGCTTTGCATTTTGACCTTGAATATCTTTATATCCCTATCCATTTTATCTCTTGCACTGCTTTCTACTGTGGCTTTAAGAGATATCTAATTCATTGTAGGTTTTCCTTTGTCTAGATAAAGGTCTGCTACCTTTCTGACTATGTGGTGATACAAATAGATGATCAGTGATCCAAACCTGAATGTTTTGCTTCTGTCATGTTTGATGATTCTGATATTTTCAATCAATTGATCGTGCAAGATCTCACATAGATTGTATTGGGTATTTTCCTTTACTATTCTGATAGTTGCAAGGACTGTTGCTGCAGAAACACTATTCAACCTGCTTGCTTGCTGAAACTTGTATCCAAGTATCATTGTCATGAGTTTAATGTCATCCTCCTTGATAGGGTCAACTGTCATTCTATGTCTATCACTCCTGGACAAACAAACTTGCTCAATCTATTTCTTTACATCCTTACCAGTGGGAAATACTAGTCCACTCATTGGAAGTCTGGTTAACTGATGGATTATTTCTGCAGTGATACAGACAGGAACATCACCAATCCAAAAGAGATCATCATGAATTCTACTCAACAGAATCTTTATCCATTCTGGTTCTTCAAACTCATGCGCATTCGAATACTCTAAAATAGGGTTATCTTGTAAGTGCACAAATTCATCCTTGAATGTGAAGTCCTTATTTAACATTGATGCCATATGAGAAGCTATATTATCATCTCCTAATGATTCCTTTTTACAGTAAATGTACACGCGGATATCTTCCACGTGAACAACGCCAAGCAGGGTTTTGGAGAATGCCCCTTCCACATCATCCAGTATGGATTTGAATGGATGCTTCTTAAATATGAACCTTTTCCTCTCTCCTACATCAAACACAACTGGGGTCACCATACTTACTTGGTGTTTTCTTATGTAGGGTTTCCACAAAATTCTGAAATGACGCGACAGCTAGGGCTCCATTTCAAACTGATTATCCATTCTCTCCAACTACCAAACTATTTATGCCTTTGTGCTTTGATGTATTAGTGCTCTAATTCTCTTCAATTTCTATGCTCTTGAATGTAAATGTGAAAATGATCGACTACAAACTTCTTTTTATACGATCTGTCGCATTTAATGCTTGCAACCATACATAGAGATTTTCAAACTTTGATCCTGATGCAATTCAGATAATGCGTGAATGCATATAGCTGTAATCTATGATTTTAACCATGAATCCAAAGGTGCATACTCTGAAGTGAGTACACCAACTATGCAGGGGTTCTGAGCTAGAATAGCTCCCCCTAAGACCAAGAAGGTCTATTCAAGTAGAAGTAGAGGGTGCAGCCACTGTGGATGCATCAACTACTTTGTCAACATTATTGTCCTTCTTAACTTCAACCCATATTTTGCTTGAGTCTTCATTTTCTCTGACAAAATTGACTTCTCCTTTCTCTTCAAATAGTGACTTTTTAAGATCCTCTTGTTTTTGAGTTTTGGATCTGAAAAACCTTGTGATATGTCCAACCTTTCCACATGTGTGAAAAATGATAGGAGGTCTGGTGTTCTTGCTCATCATGCTACATTTCTTTGTTGTGTGTCCATTGTAGTTGCATATCTGACATGTAATGTTCTGCAAATTTCTTGAGAGTTGATTTCTTTGATTGTTTTGATTCATACTTTTATGATTCTGCTGATGTTGATTCTTATGACTTGTTCTACAATGTATATCCTTGTGACCAAACTTGTTACAGGAGTAACAATAACCTTTAAAAGGTCTTACCTCTTTGCAAACTCTTTCCAAATGCCCATGTTTATTGCATGCATAACAAGTTCTGTTAACTTTCTTGATTTCTCTTTTAGGTGGTTCAGATATAACCTACGTAGTTTCTTCAACTTTCTTAGCTTCTAAATATGCTTCAAGTGTTTTTTCTTTCTCTTGTGATGATTTGATTTCATCTTGTGCTATACTGAATCCAAGACCAGTAGTGTTCCCTTTTTACCTTTGCGCATTAAGCTGTGATTGAATTGAATCAGAACTTGTGTGGATTTTATCAATCTTATCCTTTGCTTCTATTAATTCAGATTCCAACTTCTTCTTCATATTTTCCAATTCCAAGACTTTCATGTTTGCCTGCAGAAGTTCATCTTCCAATTGTTTTCTTTCTTTGATCTTGTCTTCAATGGTGTTCTGGCTATCTGTAAGCTGTTCCTCTAGATCTTCAAGTTTATCCTTTAGATATTTATTCTCTTCATTAAGCATTTTGACCATTTTTCCTAGATCACTTGTAGAACAATCTTTCAAATCTTTTCTTAACCTTTTAATAAGTATTTGAGAGCCATCATTTTTCAATCTTAGTTCTTCATTTTCTTTCTCAAATCTGTCAAGATCTTCAAGAGTTGCTTCAAGATTCTTTTTCAAATGTTTTTCTTCAGTTGATTCCATGATCTCCTCAAGTGGTTAAACTTTCTTTTAGAGGACCAGAGCTCTGATACCAATTGTTAGAAACACTGAGAGGGGGGGGTGAATCAGTGTTTATCTACTTAATATATTTCAGCCAATTAAACATATATCAAATGTGCATCCAAAGAAACATAACACAAGAACACATAGCACATGATATGATTACAGAGAACCTTGATCAGAGGAAAACTCCAATGGGGATTAGTACCCATAAAATATTGTACTAGGTATAATGAACTTGTTAAAGTTCCTTTGCCCTGTTAGAAGTAGTCTTTACAAATTAAGTACAATGACCTGGTTAAAGGTCTGACCCTCTTAGGAGTCTTTTATAATAACCCTGTTAGGGGTGTATGGCTCACTACCTAGGCTCACTACCCAATAAGTTGAAGGCTACAACCCTCTGAATGTTGATATGAACTATATCAAAGATGAACTACTGTGATGACACTATTGTCTGATCAGTTCCGTGTATGTGCAAATTCTCTTACTCTCTTAAAGAGCTATATCATCTACTAACTTCATTATTCTGCTCATCTGTAACTTCTTCTTACATAGTAATCAACACTTGTAACATAACTTTACATTACATACTTATATCTTCAAATCTGAATAGGTGCGACCCAAAACAAATCATTAGTCGGCCTTAAAACAAAAATACACAACGCTTCTGAACAAGTTGGCCTAAGTGTGTTTGTTATAACATTAATTACATTATTACAATCTTATAACTAAATGCACTTAGCCATTACATTATAAAATCATACACACTGATCAAAACTAGAGTCGGCTTCCATGCTCTATTTCCTGGACTGTAGGTCTACTAATCTGTCTATAACTTTTCCATACTAATGTTCTATACTCTGTGTGTTTGGATATACCATGTATATACACCATAGAGTATATACCTAAGCACGCATGCTCTAGTGTGATTTCTAACATGTGCGCTGATGTGTTGATCTCTGTATCTCTCTGTCTATCCTATTTTCTATACTTAGTCATTTTATCTTCTAAGTTATCTTTGACATAAACTTAGTATGACTTTGTTACCATGATTGACAACACAAAATAAGTCATACTTCCTCAGGAAGTCAACTTGCCAACAGTAGAATCTCCATCAAATCCTAGAACCCTACTTAAACCATAGACTGTGCATTTTACATAATGATGAAATAGGGATAAGTCAAAAGGTGGCTTGAAATTATCTGGAATCTTCACCAGGTGCCTATCTACTCTGGGCATAAATTTAGGCATTTCATATTTCTTAATCAAATGCTCTCTTTTGACATAATCAGCCTTAATTTTCTTCAAATCAATTTTTGTGCATAGTGCACCAGTAATTCCAAATACCTCTGCCACTAACCTTCTATCTATAGATACTAGGGTTTCCTTATTCTTTTTCTTGATTACCCTAGCTACTGGGCAATAGTTTTTTTCTAACTCCTTAATAAGACCAATGTCAACATAGATGTCAGGCACAATCAATTTAGCCATATTCAAATATCATGAATTACAAATTGGAATTGGTTTGATCCTATTATTCCAGAAATAATGAAACAAAGTATTACCAGAATAATTTGGGGTTACCAAATTTCTGCATTGAGACCATTTATCATTCCATTCCTCCCAGTTTGCGCTATTTGTATTCAGAGTTCCAGGCAGCAACTTGGAAAATTCTTCTATATACTTCTTCAATGTGACTTCTTTCTTCTTCTAAGACCCTTGTGAGGTAGAGGGAACCATAGCTTGATTCATCCTTCTTCTTTGAATTTTACTGTCTCAAATAAAATTCTCCAGACCAATTAGCTTTTTTACTCTTCACAGAAAATTTCAGGATGCAGAAATGAGAGCTGTACAAGGTCAAACTCAATCATTCACACTTATATCCATTAATGCCTATGTCTTGTCCACTTGAATTCCAAATTCTTGCACTTTCACTGTCATGAAATCGTCATTCTATCACTAATGCTGCCATTAATTCACACTATTTGATCCTAGCTGGAAAAGAGTGTACACTTTTCTCCCCTTTATGCACTCATAAGTCTGAAACTAGCCACCTGTCAATCTAATGCCAACACATTGCACTTTTCTCATGCTTGGAATAGTGCTTGCGAGTGAGCGATGTGACCCTTTATTTTAACCAGTTGCATACTCACCATCTATCTTTACCTTGCCTTTCATCTTCTGTGAGTGAGCAATGACCTAATTTGCACTTCATCATTCCGCAGTCGCATACTCGCTATCCTTCTACATTTTTCTTTTAGGTTCATGCGAGTGAGTGATATTACCTTTTCTTCAACCAGTCACACATTCGCTGCTCAATATTTAATATCATCTAAATCTTGGCAACTAAGCGAGTATCCATTCACCTTTTAGTCATTCCATAATCGCACACTCACTGGCTTTCAAATTATTACTTTTGGATCTGGGCGAGTGAGCGACGTTCATTTTTTATCATATATTTTATCCCATCGTTCACTCGCACTGCAAAACATTACAACTTACAACACTTAGCGAGTGAGTGATGGATTTTGTTCTTTGTTTAGTTGCAAACTCGCTGTTGAAAAATTTCTAAGGCTTGATCCTTCGTAATTAAGCGAGCTTCTACACTAAAATCTTAAAAATTTCCTATCACGCACCTGTTGACCCCTTTTTCCTTTTTAAAATCTGTGAGCAGTTAAGCGATAGTTTCATTCTTCTCCCATCACGCACTCGTGAGCTTGAAAACTTAACCACATCAGTGACTACGAGTGTGCGATTTTCAATCTTCTTCCTTTAATCGCATACTCACTAACAACTTTCCTTTTTCCTTTATTCATAGGCAAGTGAGCGATATCCTTCTTCCTTTACCTTATCGCACACTCGCAAGTTCATTTTTTATCACCTCAAAGCATCAACAAGTGAGTGAGGTGATGAATGATCCCATAATCGCTCGCTTGCACACCTTTTAGAAATTTGAAAACTACCTCTGCGACTGAGTGATGAGCCTTCAACTTAATAACTTTTGCATGCATTTATCACTTACTCGCACTGCAAAATACAAATGAGTTAGAACCTAAGTGGGTGAGCAACCTGTAGACCCTGACTTTGTCGCGTAGTCGCTGACTTGAAAGAAAAACATGGAAACCCAATGTGGGTATGCGACTACTTCATTTTTTTGACAAGGCTCGCTTGGTCGCAGAGCATAAAGTGAACAGCATAACTTTAAAGCAACTGTGCGGCATACAAGGTTTTAAGTCATCGTGGACTCTCTGGTCCAGTATTTGAAAAATTTAATTCTGGGTGAGTGAGCGATAAATAGAATCATTCCTAACCCACTCAATTGCCAACTTACAACCCAAATTTCACAAAACATCGTGATTGCACAATTTACATTTTAACACCCAAACCGCTCACTCGCACAAATGATCATGACTTGACACCATCTTATGGAGACTGCGCAATTTTACAATCTGATGACTCGTCGCTCACTTGCACAACTTGAAAACATGTTAAAAGACCAACGTCACTGAGCGACAAAGACTTAAACATAACATAATTAATGAATTTTGATCCTTTATGCGCGGTAAGACACGGGATTTTAAACCAAAAAGCACGGGAAAATGGTCAATGTTAGAAATTTGAAAATTTTCTTGGTGCAGTGCTAACAATGGCTCTAACTGGGGAAATTTAATTGTAAAATTGACATTAGAAGCCACATCTCTAGGAAACAGACCAAAAACCTAAACAAAACTGTACATGTGCACACAAAACCCACACTAAAATAGGGAAACCTAAACTAATGTGCATGGAAAAAGAAATTTTATGAGAAGTAATGCTTCAGGAATTGTCCATGCACTGGCAATTCCTGTATCTCACCATTAGGATCTTCCAAGAAATAAGAATCTTGACCATGAAATTCCTGGATTACAAATCGGCCCATCCATAGTGATTCAAATTTACCATGCTTGCCTTTTTCTTCTTCTCTGGCATTCCATTGTAATACCATATCACTTATCTAAAATTTTCTTTCAGTCGCTCTTTTATCAAACAAGTATTTAGATTGTTGCTGTAGCTTCAGGTTTCTTTTGTGAGCTTCTATTCTTATCTCTTCCAATTCCACCAATTGATCCATTCTTTCCATCATGGGTTCCTGATTTTCCAAATCTTCTTCCTGCAAAAATCTGTATATTGGTAATAGATTATTCAAAGGCAACCTTGCCTAATTTCCATAAACCATTTCAAAAGGGGAAACCCCTATGGCCTTTTTCACTATCACTCTATCAGCCCATAAGGCTAATTTCAATTTTGAATGCCAGGATTTCTTATTTTTATCCAAAATCCTCTTAATTATTTTCATGATACTTTATTACTGGACTCAGCCTGTCCATTTTCTTTGGGATGATATGGTGAGGAATAAGATAAAATAATGCCATAATTTTCACAAAAATCCCTAAATTCCTCAGACCTAAAGCACATGGCATTGTCCATAATTAGCTTAGTGGGTACACCAAATCTTGTCAGAATGTTATCCATTAAAAAGTCCATTACTATCTTGTTGGTTGCCCTCTTTGTTGGAATTGCTTCTATCCATTTTGTGAAGTAGTTTGTAGCCACAAGAATCCAACTATGACCCCCACTAGATTTTTCTGTAAATTCACCAATAAAATCCAAACCCCATTGGATAAAAGGTGCTTCAATGGTCATAGGATTTAAAAGTAATGCTCCTACAAATTTCATTTTAGCAGAAAATCTTTGGCATGGTTCACATTTTTGTATAAACATTTGAGTATCTCTGAAAAGACATGGCCAATAAAATCCAGCTCTGATTATTTTGTGAGCTGTAGTTTTGGCAGAATAATGCCCACCACACACACCATTATGCATTTCATTTAAGACCCTTTCAGACTATGATTTATCCAAGCATAATAACAAAATCCCATCTCTATTTTTCCAAAATAAATCACCTTGTATCAGGACATACCTCTGGGCTTGCAATCTCAAAGTCCTCTTCTAATTATCTGGCATATATTCTTGACATTTTGCATTCTTTAGGACAAACACAATATCAATATACCAGGATTGCAATTCTATGCTAGTAAAATTCATGTTTACAATTTGTACATTACTCATTTGGGCTGACTCCATATTTGTATGAGTCATTAATTTGGCCAAACCCAAACCTCTTACCAATTTAGTAACCTAAGTTTCCAAATTGAATTCTTGGATCCTACTAATCCATCTGCACCTCTTGCCTGTAACTTTAGATTGAGATAATATGTCTTTCACTGTGGCATGTGGCACATAAGCAATTATTTTTGCACAAACAAGATAAGGTCTAAAAATCTTAACAACCTTAACCAATGCATATGCATGTTTCTCCATTATCTCATAGTTGAGTTCCGCTGCTTGCAAAGATTTACTAAAAAATGCTATAGGGTGTTCAAAACCTTCATCATCTTTCTACAACAGAACTGCAACAATTGTATGAAATGAGGCAAAAGAGAATATGGAGAAAGGTTTTTCATAATTTGGAGATCTTAATATAGGAGCCTATTGAATTGCCACTTTTATCTCATTAAAAGCTGATTGAGCATTTTTATCCCATTCAAACTTTGCATTTTTCTTTAACAATTTAACAATTGGTTTTACTATTTCAGAAAAATTTGCAATAAATCTCCTCACAAAATTTATCTTTCCGAGGAAAGACTGAGCTCCTTTAATATTCTTTGGTGGCAATACCTTGTTAATGGCTTCCACTCTTTCAGGATCAATTATGACACCTTCCTTAGATACTATATGTCCCAATAATTTACCTTCAGTCACACCAAAGTGACATTTATTTGGATTTAAAGAAATCCCATACTCCAAAGCTCTGGCAAAAATCTTTTCTAAATGTTTGCAATGATCATCAGCCTTTTGGGAATATGCAGTTAGATCATCTTGATATACTACCATAATAATATTTATAAACTCCTTGAAAGCCACATCCATGGCTCTTTGGAAAGTAGCCCCTGCATTCCTCAAGCCAAATGGAAATCTTACATAAACATATGTACCCCATGGGGTGGTGAAAGTTGTCTTGAATTGTTCAGATTCTTGAACCAGCACTTGGTTATAACCAGAAAAACCATCCATCATAGATAAAAGATCACAACCAGTTACCCTTTGCAACATGGCCTCCATATTTGGAAAAGAATAATTTCTTTTAATGAGGCCACGTTAAGATTTCTAAAATCAACACAAAGCCTAATATCTCCATTTTTCTTTCTGACATGGACTAAATTAGATACCCAATAAGAATGCCTAATTGGTTTTATGATCCTGGCTTCTCTGTGTTTTGTCAATTCTTGCTGCATTTTGGGGGCCAATAAAGGGTTGATTAGTCTTTGTTTCTGTCTAGAAGGCTTAATATCATCTTTTAATGGAATTTCATGTTGAAATAAATCTTCCCTGTAAGCCTTAAGGTCTTCATAAGACCAAGCAAAAACATGCTTGAATCTTTTCAGTAGACTAATCAAATTAGCCCTCACATGAGGAGCCAATTTCTTTCTAATGTACACATTCTTAGGACTACATTCTGATCCCAAATTTATCTCTTCAAAATCATTCAACTTGGCAGGGGATGTGTTGCACATATGACTGTCATTATCAGTAAATAATCCTTCTAATTAAGTCAATCCCTTAGGGATTTCATTTGTTTGTAATTGCAGAATTTCATTACCAAAAATAGTTTCTTTCCCATCAATGATTTCTATCAAGTTATTAAAGTCAATAACCTGACTATCATAATTATCCACACATTGAATGAACTTGAGAATTTCCACATCACTCTCAAAAACTTTCCAATTATATATATTATCAAGGATTGCAGGCCTAGTCTTAGTTTCCACAATAGATATCTTGGTTAGTGTTAAATCATCATTTTTCAAAGCTATATTAGCCAGAAAATCTGCCATGATATTCTTGAATCTCTCTATCCATTCAATGGAAAAGGAATCAAATAACTCAATACTATCCCATACAACATGCTTATATTTTTTCAACCTATCATTCTTGGCAGCATATCTTGCTCTAATCTGGGAAATAGCTAACTCGGAATCACCGAAAACTCTCAATAATTTGATGCCATGGTTCATTTCTATTTCTAATCCCAACAATAATGCTTCATACTTAGCGGTGTTATTTGTACATTGAAATGACAGTAAGAATGAATATTTGAAAGTAATACCTAATGGAGAGATAAATAATACACCAGCCCCTGACCCCTCTTTTGAGCATGCTCCGTCAAAATACATCTGTTAGAGCCCTTGCTACTGTAACTTCAATTCTTCTATGATGGGATTTGTATTTTTCAATTGTGGCTGAATTTTTTCCACTTTGAAATTGTTTATATCCACATCCACAAAATAATTCAAAATACTAGGTTGAACCTTTTCAACATAGACAGGAGATCTAGGTCTTAGAAATTTTGCTTCTTTTCCATTAACATAAATGGTAGCAAAAGATAAATCCAATTGTACATGTCCTCCAATGGTTGCAGCACATTGTCTTGATAAGAGCATACCATAATGGGGTGGTGAATCTACAACCACAACATCTATCTTAAAAGTGACCTCAGGGTAAGCAGCAAGTTTCACCTCTAATCCTTGCAAAGTTCCTATTACAGGTACTTCCCTGTTATCCATGACATAACATTTACCACAAGTAGTATCCACATCTAAACCCAATTTCTTCATAACAGTGTAAGTCATAACATTAGAAGCAGCTCCTGAATCCATCATACAATTCTTTAGCAACATATTGTTTGTGAGCAATGTAACATAAAAAGGATCAATCTGATCTAGCTCTTGAATGACTATATTTCCCAAACAAATTGGGACCCTATACCCTTTTTCATGCTCACTTTTTAGTTCATCTTTCAAAACAACATTGTCATGCACAACAGGTAAATCAGAAAGTAGTGAAAATGCTGCCTCCCGGTGTTCCTTAATTTTAAACATTTCAAGAAAAGGAACATAGACTTTCATCTGAGATAAAGCTTGCTTCATATTAAAAGTTGGGAAACTTATGTTATTGTCAGAAGACACTTTACCTTTAATTTCTTTCAACTACCTTGTTTTTTGGTCATGAGTAGGAATGACTTTGTTTCCCTTAACCAAAGTATCTTTCAATTCATCTTGTGTAATTTATTCATTTATAACTTCTATAATAATAGGTGAATCAAGTTATTTCCCATCTTGATCAATTTTTCTATTCCTGAGCTGGTATGAACTTCTTGCTTGTGTTACAGCAGCAATGGTTAAAAATCTTATCTCTTCTTCATTAGGCATCCCAAATTGAAAATGCTCTACCTTA
>MU227154.1:2055383-2085014 GCA_018584345.1 Thuja plicata
TAGCCCCTTGAGCTGCACTATGTGTCTGGGTATTTGTATTGGCATTATTGGTATGAACATTAGAATTGAATATAGGGATGGCCTGATTAGTAGCATTACTTGTCATATTGGGACTAGTCATGGAATTCAAGATGGCAATCCTTTTCTTCATCTCTGCAGCAGCAACTTCCAATTCAGCCTTTTCCAGCTGTTTTGCAATATCATCTTTGGCCTTTCTCACCCTTTCTAATTCCATATCAAGTGAAAATATGTCCTGAGATACACCCTCTTCAATTTTAGGTTGGGAAATGTTAATGCCAGTGATCTTTTGTTTTCCTTTGTCAACATTTGTTTGTCTAACATTAGTTGCTAATACATTTTGTGTAACTATCTGAGGCTTGGGAGATTTTTGACTTTTAGAGTTAGCAACTTGTCTCACTATAGGACCTGCATCCTTGGGTTCACCCTTCTTAAGAAAATGTTCTCTTTCATGGCATTCTTTTCTCAGGGTATCTACATCTCCAAAAAGCTCTTTATTCAAACCATGAAATCCTTCTTTTGCACCCTGAGCTGACAACTTCAACTGAGCAACTCACTTTTTTAAGTTTTCCCTTTTAGTAATAGCATTTATAACCTCTTATTCTCTAGCTTCATCATTCCTTTGCTTGATGAATAACAGTTCATCCAATTCCCTCTTCAAAATTTTATTATCTCTAAGGAATCCCTCAATATCAGAACTAGAAGAATCATACACATTCACTTGATTTTCTCCCTTTTTCTCTTCAACCCTCTCATAGCGGATACCCTCAAAGTATGAGAATGTTTCCCCCTTTTCTTGAAACACATTTTTTTGTCTAGGGTTGAATATGTCCTCAAAATAACCAGTTGTGTCAGATTCAGTGTTTAAAGGTTTATTAATCTCTTTCTCAAGAATAGTATCTAATGATTGGCTGGGGCCTACTAACCTAGGCTTCCAGGAAGTATTATTAGAGGATTCCCCTTTTTGAGAGTGATTTCTTCTGGAATTTTTTGAACTATCATTTTCTAATGTTACCTGAGAGTGATTCTTTGTGTTTTCTTTTTTATTCCTCGTTATATTCAAAATGAAATTTCACACACTTAATCTGCTAGTATTCCCCTTGGACACACTATAACCAATAACCGGAGTTGCCACCCAAATTTTTGGGAATAAAAAATTCACTTTGACAATGATATTTGAGGATATATTTCAATAAAATGAAAATACACAACATGTGATTTCACAGACTGGACTTCAAAGTATCTATATTATGGAATATTGTTGTCAGACTAACCTTCCACACATTCCATGATAAAAGTCCCGAGTAGAGTCGCCATTTTCTATTAGTTCTTTTTCTTGCTGATGTGAAAATATTCCTCAGAGGGCTAGCTCTATTTATCCTAGACACTGACCAAGCAAAGAGTAGAACAACAGACACAAGGTTTTGAAACCTCCTACACTTTGAGCTCCACTAACTCAGGCAGGATTACCCTTCAAACTTAGAATAATGAAATCAGTGAATTATTCTAATTAACTATGGATAAAATTACAGGGATTGATCACTGTAAATTATATTAAAATAGACCAGACTGAAAGTAAAGATTAATTTTATTAATGATAGTCATTTGATTAAATGAAAATAGACCAGTGCTCAATCCTAGGGCATGGAGTCACTTATGAACAATTTTAAGCAGCCTGATTATGGACAAGACTTAAGGAAATTATAGCATCTGACATACACATAGATATACCTTGTACATATATCTCAATACACTTAATCAAGTTAATTCATCAAATTCATTTTATACCTTGAATCTTATTGAAACATTCCTAAGGCATTTTAGTCTTTCCATGAAAGAACCCTAGAAGTATTTCATAATCTACCTGATAGATATATAAATTGAACATTCCTAAAACATTCAATTTAAAGAAAAATTCAAAACACTAAAATGAAGACACAATACTCATTATATGCTTCAGAAACTGTGAACTGGATTTTATTCAGAAGTCATAATCGCTTGCTACATTGAACAAATATTTCTCAAAAAACCTACTATATTGGTCTCAAACCAAAGTTTACAATTATATTGGTATTCTCTAAAAATGAAATGGCTATCATTTCCTAGTAGTCTTGCAATACTTTTATAACTAAGGATGCAACAAGCTACCGACATACTGGGAAAATTTACAAAAATCTTTTGCAACAACTTTGCAATAGACTAGAGACAAAATTTTGTAACCGAACACGGGTGGCAGCTTATTTGCAAAGCCTAAACAAGGTTTTTTTTTTGTTGTTGACAATTTACTCTTCATCCTTTCAGCTTTGCCTCCCACCTATTTACTTCTTTGGTGGTGGGCCAATCAAAAGCCTTTTCTTCTTCCAGCTTAGCAATAGCTTCTACCGACTTGGCATCCATGGCAGTTCTGGCCTCAAACACAAATCTGGCCATATCTCTTTCAACTTTGAAAAGGCTATCAATCAGTTCATTGCAATATTTTACATTCGTGTCCTTTTCTAAGTGTTGCTTTATATCCTGATTTCCTAGTATAACATCAAAACCAGCTACCCAATCTGATTGTGCTTTCAAAACACCTATCTCCTCATAAATTTTAGGGATCAATGGTGGACATTGATCACCAAATAGTTGCAACTTACTGTATATCATATCAGATTTTCCATTAAAAAAGGCAAAAGTATCATTCAACTTACTGACCATATCAATGGTGTCTGTTACTTTATCTGGGAAGTCATCACTATACACCATAGCCATTTTTAGCTTATCCAAAACTCTTTCCTTCCCTGACCATAGTTTCAAAGTGGGCTATAAGAAAACGATAGCTTCCGCAGCTATCTTTGAGGCTTCTTTTAATGATCCATATAATGTATACACTATGTCAATTTTTTGTTTCAAGACTTCAATTCTGTGCTGCAATATGAGTAAAATGACAGACATAGAATTCATGCCCTATTCCTGTGATACATCTTTTGATTGTGTTTCTGCCAATGCAGAGTCTTCCTTAACCCCTTTGACAACATCTGTCTTAACTTTGGTCACCTCCTCAAGGGTTGGAGTTTTTTTCCCTTTTACTTTCTATTAATTCTTCTCTTAATTTGGCAATTTCTTCTTCTAATGTGTGGTTCTGGACCACCACTTCTTAATGTTTCTTTTCCAAGGCCATCATTTGGCCAAAAGTTGTCTCATACCTCTTTGATAGGTCATCAACTTTTTCCAAATTCATAAATGAAACCTGTGTCATTAACTGAGCTATCTTAGTATCCAAAGTATTTTGCAGATTCCATATCATCATGTCTGCCCTTTTCTCCTCTCTGACAGTCATGACCAAGGGATTCTGTGTGGCAGGAGCTAGTGACCATATTGCTAGGGTTTTGGATTTAGGATCAAATCCTGATCCTTTTAAGACTTCATCCATTTCAAATTATGTTTTAAGCAGAGGATCTTCCTGCCTCCTAATCTGATCAATAATGAAAGTGGATTGTAGGTCCCAACCAGGCATCAACATCACACCACTATTCTTTACCAGCAACTTGGCTTGTTCCACAGTAATTTGTTCAGTCTCAGGATCATAATCCTAGAGTGTTTGTACAATTTCCTCATTTTTATCTACATTCTCTTCTTCTGCAGTTATCTCTTGTCTCAAATTCTTTTGTTTCAATTTAACCAAGAAGGTTTTGAACTCTTGAGACTTTATAAACTCATCATCTTTCATGAATTCATTTTCTATCATGACCCTCTCATCATCCTTTTCAAACAAAACCATCTGATTGTTTCCTTGACCCTCAGCCTCAGTCTCCTTCTGTAGTTGCCTTCTCAAATTTCTAAAGTATTTACCATGCTCTGATATCATGGCTTTCGCCATGCTTTTCCTATCTTGCACCATTTTATGCTCTTTCTTCTGTTTCTTTCTTGGTGGCTCTCTAGCTGAAGTGGCCTCTTCACCGGCTTCTTATTCTTCTTCATGTTGTTCTTCTTTTTGTTCTTCCTTTTGTTGTTCCTCCTCCTGTTCTTCTTGGTGCTCTTGATCATGTAGTGCAATTAGAACTGGGGATCCTTTAGATTGTGCATCTTCAGCACTGAATTGAGGTACTTATGACATTAAAGTTTCATAGGATTTTAGCATTTGCTCTATCCTTTGGAAATATGGGAGATTAGGGAAAAAACCAAAGAATGAGTTATCTGATTCTTTCCATTCAGATTCTTCTCTTAGGAGGTCATTCCACTTCCTTCTTCTATCCTAAAATTCCTGTTTATTCAATTTGTTCCTCACAACATCCTCATCATCCAATGGCTCATGGTCTCTAATTTTTTTCCAAGGAGTCATCCTTTTTAGGGCTATCTGCACAAAGTTCTCAGGATCACAGAATCTGGGAATTGCTGTAGACATTCTGTATTGCTTTAAGAAATCATTTATCACATCAAACATTTTCTTCCCAATGGAGAAATCAAAACCCACCCATAACCTGGGGATAAAATTTCCCTTCTTGTAACCCTCTAGAAATTCCTTATCTAACCAAGTAATTTGCCATACAAATTCTAAGAAAGCAATCCTGGGAGGAACAAATTTAGGAAGAATGTGAGGAGGCTAAGTACAACCATATACTCTGATGATATTAATGTAATAAAAAAAGAAGAAATCAGCCCAATTGTGAGAGATAGGCCAATTTGGGACATACTCCCAAGGTCTCAGAATCTTTCTAACCTCATACGGAAGCCTGTGCCTGTCTGTTCCCAACAGATTAAAAATTGGATCCACAATCTAGTTGCAGAAGCATATAAATGATGAGTTGATGGATGAACTATCCCACACTTGAGTCCGTCTTTGGATTGGTGCCTCTACACCATACTCTGAGACAAACACCTCAAGCTCTTTATCCATTGATGTTATGTTATAATATAAAATCATGTACATTAGATGGGAATAGTGTTTAAAAGTGGGTACTAGATTATCTAATTGTATTTCTAATAATGTAGCATGGATAGCATAAACTATGTAGCCAACATAGTCATAAACAGTGTTGACCTCTGGGTGCTGGATGTTCATTGCCATCATAAGTATCTCTTGGGACACTATAGAATCTCCATCAAAGCCTAGAACCCTACTTAAACCATAGACTGTGCCTTTTACATAATGATGAAATAGGGATAAGTCAAAAGGTGGCTTGAAATTATCTTGAATCTTCACCAGCTGTCTATCTACTCTGGGCATAAATTTAGGCATTTCATATTTCTTAATCAAATGCTCTCTTTTGACATAATCAGCCTTGATTTTCTTCAAATCAATGTATGTTCATAGTGCACTAGTAATTCCAAATACCTCTGCCACTGACCTTCTGTCTATGGATACTAGCATTTCCTTATTCTTTTTCCCTGATTACCCTAGCTACTAGGCAATATTTTTTTGCTAACTCCTTAATAAGACCAATGTCAACATAGATGTCGGGCACAATCAATTTAGCCATATTCAAATCCCATGGATTACAAATTGGAACTGGTTTGATCCTATTATTCCAGAAATAATGAAACAAAGTATTACCAGAATAATCTAGGGTTACCAGATTTCTGCATTGAGACCATTTATCATTTCATTCCTCCCAGTTTGTGTTATTTGTATTCAGAGTTCCAGGTATCAACTCATAAAATTCTTCTGTATACTTCTTCAATGTGAATTCTTTCTTCTTCTTAGACCCTTGTGAGGTAGCGGGAACCATAGCTTGACTCATCCTTCTTTTTTGAATTGTACTATCTCAAATAAAATTCTCTAGACCAATAAGCTTTTTTACTCTTCATAGAAAATTTCAGGATGCAGAAATGAGAGCTGTACAAGATCAAACTCAATCATTCACACTTATAGCCATTAAAGCCTATGTCTTGTCCACTTGAATGCCAAATTCTTGCACTTGCACTATCATGAAATCATCATTTTGTCACTAATGCTGCCATTAATTTGCACTATTTGATCCTAGCTGGAAAAGAGTGTACACTTTTCTCCCCTTTTTTCACTCTTAAGCCTGAAACTAGCCACCTATCAATCTGACGCCAACACACTACACTTTGCTCATACTTGGAATAATGCTTGCGACTGAGCGATGTGACCCTTTATTTTAACTAGTCACATACTCGCCATCTATCTTTACCTTGGCTTTCATCTTCTGCAAGTGAGCGATGACCTAATCTGCACTTCATCATTCGACAGTCGCATACTCGCTATCCTTCTACATTTTTCTTTTAGGTTCATGGGAGTGAGTGATATTACCTTTTCTTCAACCAGTCGCACTTTCACTGCTCAATATTTAATATCATCTAAATCTTGACGACTGAGCGAGTATCCATTCACCTTTTATTCATTCCATAATCACACACTTGCTGGCTTTCAAATTATTACTTTTGGATCTGAGCGAGTGAGCGACATTCATTTTTTATCATATATTTTATCCCATCACTCACTCGCACTGCAAAACATTCCAACTTACAACACTTAGCGAGTGAGTGATGGCTTTTTTTCTTTGTTCAGTCGCAAACTCGCTGTTGAAAAATTTCTAAGGCTTGATCCTTCGCGATTAAGCGAGCTTCTGCACTAAAATCTTAAAAATTTCCTATCGCACACTCGCTGACCCCTTTTTCCTTTTTAAAATCTGTGAGCGGTTAAGCGATAGTTTCATTCTTCTCCCATTGCGCACTCACGAGCTTGAAAACTTAACCACATCAGTGACTACAAGTGTGTGACTGTCAATCTTCTTCCTTTAATCGCATACTCGCTAACAACTTTCCTTTTTCCTTTGTTCATGGGCGAGTGAGTGATATCCTTCTTCCTTTACCTTATCGCACACTCGTGAGTTCATTTTTTATCCCCTCAAAGCATCAGCGAGTGAGCGAGGTGATGAATAATCCCATAAGTGCTCGCTCACACACCTTTTAGAAATTTGAAAAATACCTCTGCAAATGAGTGATGAACCTTCAACTTAATAACTTCTGCATGCATTTATCGCTTACTCATACTACAAAATATAGATGAGTTAGAACCTAAGTGGGTGAGTGACCTCTAGAACCTGACTTTGTTGCGTAGTCACTGACTTGAAAGACAAACATGGAAACCAAATGCGGGTATGCGACTACTTCATTTTTTTGACAAGGCTCGCTCGATCGCAGAGCATAAAGTGAAAAACATAACTTTAAAGCGACTGTGCGACATACAAGGTTTTAAGTCATCATGGACTCTCTGGTCAAGTCTTTGAAAAAGTTAATTCTTGGCAAGTGAGTGATAAACAGAATCATTCCTAACCCGCTCAATCGCCAACTTACAACCCAACTTTCACAAAACATCGCATTTGCGCGATTTACATTTTAACACCCAAACCGCTCACTTACACAAATGATCATGACTTGACACCATCTTATCAGGACTGCACAATTTTACAATCTGATGACTC
Source organism: Thuja plicata (assembly GCA_018584345.1). NCBI lineage: Eukaryota > Viridiplantae > Streptophyta > Pinopsida > Cupressales > Cupressaceae > Thuja > Thuja plicata. The sequence continues at coordinate 2,062,829 of MU227154.1, forward strand.
GTCACTCACTCGCACAAGTTGAAAACATGTTAAAAGACCAACGTGAATGAGCGACAAAGACTTAAACATAACATAATTAATGAATTTTGATCCTTTATGCGCAGTAAGACACAGGATTTTAAACCAGAAAGCGCGATAAAATGGTCAATGTTAGAAATTTGAAAATTTTCTTGGTGCAGTGCTAACAGATTGAAAGATAACCCATCTAAAAATCCAACTTCATCTCAGTGAAGCCATGGTTTGGCTACTTCTTAGGCACGCCAGATGCTTCTAGCAATAAAAGAACCCTGACATGAGAAGAAGGGTTTGAAATTCATTCCCCTTCCAACTTGGGTGGTGTAAAGGAAACCTAAAGGAAATGGAGTGGTGAAGGATAATTTTCCAAGCCTCATTTCCTTAAATAGAACGAATAACCTATTTAACTCAGAATTCTTGTCCTTGATTCTGGGTGATGAGGAGGTTGATGCGTCTAGAATCTCTGGGAAGGCAACAATAGTGCTAGGCAACTCTATGGAAACCATGTTTCTCTGCGTCTGAGGTCCAAAGAAATTCTTGTATCAATTTCTCAAGCTTTTTGTATGAAGATTTGGAAGGTGCCCAACATGAGGACTAATAAACATGTGTAGCCACAAGGACTTTGGAATAAATTTGAAATTTCCTAGCCAAGGAAAGAGGCTTTTTCAACTAGTAGGACAACTTGATCTCAATCTTTTGAAAGAAAAAAATTCCAAATCATAGTTTTCAAACTATAGAAGGCAAATAGAATTCCAAGAAAATGAAAAACTCCCCATGGTGAATCCATTTCCATCCATAATGGATAATCCAATCAAGTGCTAGGAGGAATGATTTTTGATAACAAATGATTTTTTGTCATTGAATAGATGAGCCAGATGCCAAAAAAAAGGTTTCTAAACATTGAAGTTCATTTTAGACATTTTCTCTATCCTCAATAAGGGTGAGAAAAGAATCACCAGGAAAGTGGCCATTCACAAGCTGAGAAGTTGAGTCTGGGAGGGAAATATCCTAAACTGGTGCAAGAGCACCCTAAGGTCTTTAGGAAGATCTTTAGTCATTTTTGTCTTGTAGGCTGGTTTTGCCAACCATCCATGAATAAGGACTAATCTATAAATTCCCTAGTATGTTTTGAGGTGTGATTAGTGTTAAGAAAGAATAGGGTTTGTGTGTTGGTGAGTCTAGTTGATTCTAGGGGTCTAGAACCTAGAAGTCAACTAAAATTGAAAGGGTTGACCAAAGTACCAAAGTGGGAAGATTTTTAAGTTTTTAATGTTAGTAAGTCATTTGAGTTCATTTGTTAAGGTTTGGTACCAAGTAGGACCTACAAATTTGAGAAAGTGTCATTTTGACAAAAGTTGTCAAAGTTGTCATGACAACATTTCCTAGATTTTAGGAATCAGCTCTTATGATGCCCAAATCCTGACTAGGGGGTCTAGATAGGTGGGATGGAAGTATATAAGGTTATTACAACCCTAATCTGATAGTTAGATTTCATATTGTATGGACTGGTGTTTGCAAAGAACAATTTTGCAGTTTAATTAAGCTATAGAGCAATCATCCATCACTTTTATGGATTGAATGGATTGAATGAAAACATGGAGAGTATTTGAAATGTAATTACTTAGTTCTTTGTAGAATTATATTAGTTAATTGTTCTTTCTGGTTAGCTTTTATTTGAATCTTTGGATTTTGTAAGTTCATTGGCCAGTTTTGGTCCAGTCATGTAAAAGTTGGCTTTGCTTGGTGTTCCCATGGTTCAAAATCCATGAACACTTGGAATCCATTTGAGCCTTTTATATAATTTTTAAATATGGCTTGTGGAGTGTGTGTGTGCAGGGGAAGCTTGAGAACTTTCAGGCCCTAGGCGAGTACTAGCTATTCTGGCTAGGGTGACTAAGTAGTGAAGCAACAATGATGATTGCCAGTTGATTGGTATGTGCCAATCAGTGATAGTTGAGTGTAGGGGAATGAGGTGTAGACCATTTTATGGAAGGATGATTTTAGAGGATCTCATTAGATTGGTGAAAGAAGTTAAAGAAACCAAACCAGCCATCATGCCCTAGAAACCCTTATTTTTAGGGGTTTGGTGAAAGTCCATTGTACGGTCAAGTTTTGAATAAGAGACCTAGAAAATCTTAAAGGGGAGGAAAACCAACAAATAATATGCAATTTTTTTCTAGGTGTGTTAAGGGTTTTTTAGGAGAAAAATCACCTTTTTAGTGATTAGGAGGGCTAATAGGCCTAAAAAGGATACAAGGCCTAAAAGACTAGTAATTTGGAACCTGATTGGAAAATAGGTGAAGGATCCACAAAATTGAATCCATAGGGGTTGGATTATAACTAAGGGGAGTTAGGAAACCAATCCTTAATAATTTGACACCATTGGAGTGGTAGGAGGCTAGTTGAGCCATGGATGCAAGAAGGTTATGGAGGAGAGATTAGTGAAGAGGTTGAAGTCGGTGGAGAGCTCCTAGTGAAATTTGGGATCTGAGAGGAATCCTCTAGTTAGGGTAGAGATAGAGACCCTAAAGAAGACTAAGACAAGGTCTTAGACAGATATAGAAGGCTCTAGGAGGGGATTTCCTCATCACGAACCCAACTTGATGAGATAGGAGAGGCAAGCAAATAGCCAAATCCTTCAGCAACAAGAACATACAAGGATGGAGCCAGAGGGAAACACTAATGGATAGAGTTATGCAATCCAAAAGTATGAGATTGTTGGTCGTTAATCATAATACAGGAAGAGGCATCAACAAATTATATTTGAACAAAAAGATTAAAGTCAGGGTCAAACCCAAGTGCTTTAAGCATGGCTAAAATGAAAGGCCATTCAATGCTGTCATAAGCTTTAGCAAAATCAATCTTAAGGAAAATGAAATTCTCCTTAGATTGTCAATCCCACTCCATACCATCCCAGACAACTATAATATTATCTAGAATAAATCTGGATTGGATGAACCATTCTTCTCTAGGAACGCAATTTGTGGAAGAAGGTGGTGGATTTTTAAAGCAATGGCCTTGGCTATAATTTTGTAGGAGACATTCAACAAGGTGATGGGGTGCCAATTGCAAATATCTTTAGGATCACCAAATTTAGTTATGAACTTAATATTACCCTTATTAATATCTTTCCGTAAGGAACCAGTCTAAAAATCATCTATATATACATTATGTAAGTCAAATCCCACACAATGCTAAAGGAAATTATAAAATTCACATGGGGAGCCATCACAACCTTGGGATTTGTCATTTTCCATGGAAAATGTGAATTCCTTAAGGTATTAAATGGTCAATAGATTATCAAAGAAGGTTCATTGTGAATCAGAAAGATGAGAAGGAACAAAAGCTAGGAAATCTTATAAGGCTTGTTGACTGACAGTTGTAGGTGCTTGAGCAGTAAAAACCTTCTAGTAATGATTACCAAAGGCTTGAATAATGTTTGGAAGTTTAGTGAGAACTAAATTGCCTTCCTTAATCCTTTTAATACCTAGAGAGGAATGTCGAGGACATAGAGAGGAGAAAAAATAATTGCTAGCTCGATCTCCAACCTTTAACCGGCAGTGCATACACATTTTAATCTGAGTATCTCTAGCAACATAGTTGTCAGCAACTTGCTTCTGATGACAGAGAGTAGCCACCTTTAACTATAAGTATTTTGAAAAAGGCTGAGCTGCTAAACTCTCTGTAGTGGCATGCAATTCTTTGGTATTTTGATCATAAGAACACCAAACAAATTGGGCTATCTATCTCCCATAAAAGTAAATGAATTTAGTTGTTTATATGAAAAACATCATTCCACCACAAAATCCAACATATTGGTTGAGTGGGCACGGGTTCCAAATTCCAAATCTGCTAGATGTTGGCTAGTGTAGGAGGATGACTCAACAATGACATGTTGATAAAAAATTGAGACTTAAAGGAACGTTGCAAGATAACACACCATTCAATTTTGAATTTAATGGGAAAATTGTCTAAAAAAGTGACATCATGCATTGGTAAAACTAGCAAAAGTTGATCTACCCCAAATAAGAAAAAACATTGGGTGGAGATCATGGAATGATAAAGACATTTAAAGACTTTTTCAATATCAGCTTAGAAATTACTCCAAGTATGCTAGACCACATGTGAAATGTTGCGGTTGGTATTGGGATAAAAAAGCCTAATTTATTACGCATGTAGTACCAAGCCTCTTGCTCACCAGTTGTCCACCGAAATGGTGAAATTTCATCCTTATCAGAAGCCACCTCTACCATATTAAGTATCCACACAAAACCCATGTGGTAGGAGGTAATGAGTCAGCTATCCATCGCCAAAGGTGAGCTCTCTCCATGACATCATTGGGAGCATATACATTAATTATCCCAAAAGCATGACTATCAACTTGCATGAGGACCCAAACTAATCTATGCAAAGGGTCCTCATCATGACCAACAATTGCATCTTGCTAGCATGGAAAAAGAAGGGATACCACCCCTCTATGTCCAACATCATGTGGGAAAAAAAAGCTAGGTTGTTGGGCCAAATAATGCGGCATGCCACAATGAGCAAAAAAATCACAATCTTAACTTCCTGAAGGCAAAAAACATCAATTCCAAGAAACTTTTATTGAACATCTCACACTAAATACTTTTGGGAGAGGTTTGTGAGACATCAAACATTTCATGAAATGGAATTTATTCTGAGGCATCATTCATGTCATCCTCGTCCCCAAGAGAGGAGAAACTATTATGCAAGAATTTAGAATCCAAGCGAAAAATAGGATAAAGATTCCTAGGGATCACCTATCATTTTCCAATCACTTCATCTTTGATGTCATCCCTCCCTAGAGGGCTATGAGAAAAACATAAGGAATCTGAAGCACCAAAAACCAAAGAGGCCACCTGGAGAGTGTGAACCCCTAGTGAACGAGACAAAGAATCATTTTGAACTTTGGCTGGAGACACAATGGAGGGTGATGTAGTCCCCTAAGAACTAGGGCTTGAAATTTCCTATGAGGGAGAAACTCTCTTCGAAGCCTTCGATGGCACATATACCCGGGGTGGCAAAATAGAAGAAGGAGAATCCTTCTTTGGCTGGAAAGCCATTATGTGTTTCCCTTTACAGACCATAGCTGTCCAACCTACATCTTCCTTTGGGGTATCTGCGGCCCTCGAAGAAACGGTCTCCTTAGGAGGGAACTTGGTCTTTGGAGTCGCCAAAGGGTAATCCTTGATCTTATGATCAAAAAAATAACAACAAAAACATGTATTGGGCAAATTCAAAAAGATGAAACAATGGGAAAAACTTTGCCCACCAACCTAAATCTCAATAGTATCTTTGAGCTCTTTAGCAAGGTTAATTTTGACACAAACCCTCTTTGAGGGTGGGCATGGAAAAAATGGTCTACCTCCATGCAAAAAACCCTACCAAGGGTTTGAGAAACATTCTGAAAAAAATGGTAGATAGGGCAAAGGAAGACCAGGATATTCAAGCCAAACAGGGACTTTAAGCTTCTTCTCATCAGAGACTGAAAAGTCTCGAGGCCAGGGCTAAAAGATCAAAAGAGATGAATGGAAAAAACATGACCATTTTTAAGGATATCCTCCATATGAGAAGGGTTCCCAAAATGGAACAAAAAAAAATCCTTGGTTAAATTTTGCATGCCTTCAAGGCAGACCCCATGAGGCGCCCAAGCCTTGGCAACCCAATCCTGCAACACACTTTCAGGAGGAACATGACCAACAAAATATCATATTAAAGTAAATTTATCAAGCCAGTCACATGCATTATCAAAATATTGAACTAGTCAAATCACATCTGGGCTAATAGAAGCCTTACCTCGTGGAACACTTTCGATATAAACTTGCGGGGACGCTTTATCGGAGGAGCCATGATCTCCCAACACCAAAACTTAAGCACCAACATAAATTGTTGTGCTAAAGCTAGTCAAAGCCATTAAAAGACCTTTGAATTCTTCAAATAAATGTTGTTTGAACTTGCAATTGGAGCGTAGACAATATGGTAACCATATATGTTTTAAAGAAAAATAGAGAAAAATAAAAGAAATATTCTTGAAACACTAACTTTTATTGGCAATTGGAAAATATTAGAATTATGGAGTAGATTTGTTATGTATGGAGAATATAATTTTCCTTGTTTAGGATTGAATTTGAATGTAATTTTCGCTTTTTTTTTTAAATTGTGTAAATCTCTTAAAAGATTTAGTATGTATTTTTTAATATGTATTATCACTTCTTTTCTTTCTAAGTTAGGCAAAAGACTTAGTTTGGAATTGTTAAACAATTTTAAATGGGATTCTTTAGTTTTGGGAAATTATTTTGTGAATAATAAATTTTCTATCTATTAATTTTTATTTTTTTAATTATGTGATTTAAAGTATGGTGTTAGGTAGTTTTAGAGCATAAGGGTGACAAATTTAATTTTTTTTATACTTTAAACATTTATTAAATGTAAAGTAAGGATGAAAACTTAAAGATTGATTACTAGTAATACCTAAATATTTTTAAAATATATTAACTTATTTTTAGTTAAAATTAATATTTTCTAAACTAGTATGTGAAATCATGAATTCTTCCCTAGAAATAAAATATGTGCACATTAAGAAGAATGTTTTCTAGGATCCTCAAGCTTTATGAAAAATAGTAAACCCTTGGATTGTTTAAAATTAGGGGATATATGCTTGAAGTAGTTGATTAATAGAGTACACTTACAATACTAAGGATGCAACGATTAAACTTCTTTCTTCAAATTTTCAAGAATGATGAATTAGTTAATAAATACTAAACAAAAAATTGAATTAAGCATATTGCATTAACGAAAAATAATGAAGGGGTGTAGTGTTATGAAAAAGATCTTGCATGGTGCATTTAGTTGAAAAAATAACATTAAAGAATATCCTTAGAAGTTAAGGAGTTCATTACATAATTGAGAACCATACACGAGGTGGATTCTCACTATGAGACCTTTGTATTGGTTATGGAGAACCAATTAAAATTCAACCCTATTATTTTATTTATCTTCTTCTTCTCATCTTTCTTTGTCTTGAATATATCACATTATGCATTGCAAAAATAATGTGACTTTTTTTTTTTTTTATGAATGTTAGTGTCTTTTTTTAGAATTTTGTATGTGTGTGAGTGTTAGCTTCGATAGTGGCATTATGGTAATATTATGCTCTATGATGGTAAAAGGGTTGGATGACTAGCAGCATGATGGCTTGTAACATCCCCATTGGTCCTTAATGAAGATCTCTTAGGAGCTTAGAGAGTTCTCATTTTAGTGTCTTATGATTTTAATCATTTTGTAATTTATTGTTTTGGATCTTCTTTATGATGGCTCATTATTGTTGTAATATTATTTAGTATATTATTTATATATTATATGTTGATACTTACAAGATTGGGAAGTAGTATTTACCATGTGATCAAGCTATGTTAACATTTGAATGGAAATTGAGCTTTGTTCTATAATAAAAATAGGTATTTTGGTGAATCATTTTATATTCTTTTTTGAAGGAAATATATCTAGGATTTTGGGGCCCTTTTTTGTATAATTAAATTATATATTAAATAATTTTGTGATGTTATATATTATATTACATGTAAGGGGAAAGAGATTTACTTTCAATTTTGGAACATTTTGATGGTGGTTTCAATTGAGTATGGCATTTTGTATCATTATTTTGGAACATCTTGATGTTGGTTTCAATTGAGTATGGCATTTTGTATCATTGGGGATCAAAGAGGAATCCTCTAGTTAGGGTAGAGATAGAGACCCTAAAGAAGACCAAGAGAAGGTCTTAGAGAGAGATAGAAGGATCTAGGAGGGGAGCTCCCCATCATGAACCCAGCTTGATGAGATAGTAGAGGCAAGAAAATAGCCAAATCCTTCAGCAACAAGAACATACAAGGATGGAGCCAGAGGGAAACATTAATGGATAGACCTATACAATCCAAAAGTATGAGATTATTGGTTATTAATCAACAAACTATATTTGGACAAAAAGAATAAATTCAGGGCCAAACCCAAGTTCTTTAAGCAAGGCTAAAATGAAAGGTCATTCAATGCGGTCATAAGCTTTAGCAAAATAAATCTTAAGGAAAATGAATTTCTCCTTAGATTGTCGATCCCACTCCATACCATCCCAGACAACTATAATATTATCTAGAATAAATCTAGATTGGATGAAACCATTCTTCTCCAGGAACACAATTTGTGGAAGAAGGCGGGGGATTTTTAAAGCAATGGCCTTGGCTATAATTTTGTAGGAGACATTCAACAAGGTGATGGGGTGCCAATTACAAATATCTTTAGGATCACCAACTTTAGGTATGAACTTAATATTGCCTATATTAATTTCTTTCCATAAGTAACCAGTTTGAAAATCATCTATATATACATTATGTAAGTCAGATCCCACACAATGCTAAAGGACATTATAAAATTCACATGGGAAGCCATCACAACCTTGGGATTTGTCATTTTACATGGAAAATGTGACTTCCTTAAGGTCTCCAATGGTCAATAGATGATCACAGAAGGCTCATTGTGAATCATAAATATGAGAAGGAACAAAAGCTAGGAAATATTATAAGGTTTGTTGACTGACAGTTGTAGGTGCTTGAGCAGTAAAAACCTTCTAGTAATGATTAACAAAGGCTTGAAGAATGTTTGGAAGTTTAGTGAGAACTAAATTGCCTTCCTTAATCCTTTTAATACCTAGAGAGGAATGTTGAGGACATAGAGAGGAGAAAAAATCCTCGCTAGCTCAATCTCCAACCTTTAACTAGTGCATACACATTTTAATCTGAGTACCTCTAGCAGCATAGTTGTCAGCAACTTGCTTCTGATGATAGAGAGTAGCCACCTTTAATTATAAGTATTTTGAAAAAGGCTGAGCTACCAAACTCTCTATAGTGGCATGCAATTCCTTGGTATTTTGATCATAAGAACACCAACAAAATTGGGCTATCTATCTCCCGTAAAAGTAAATGAATTTAGTTGTTCGATGAAAAACATTATTCCACCACAAAATCTAACATATTGGTTGAGTGGGCACGGGTTCCAAATTCCAAATCTACTAGATGTGGGCTAGTGTAGGAGGATGACTCAACAATGATGTGTTGATAAAAAATTGAGACTTAAAGGAACGTTGCAAGATAACACACCCTTCAATTTTGAATTTAATGGGAAAATTGTTTCAAAAAGTGACATCATGCATTGGCAAAACTAGCAAAAGTTGATCTACCCCAAACAAGAAAAAACATTGAGTGGAGATCATGGAATGATAAAGACATTTAAAGACTGTCAATATCAGCTTCAAAATTACTCTAAGTATGCTAGACCACATGTGAAATTTGGCAGTTGATATTGGGATAAAAAATCCTAATTTATTACGCATGTAGAACCAAGCCTCTCATTCACCAGTTGTCCACCGAAATGGTGAAATTTCATCCTTATTAGAAGCCACCTCTACCATATTAAGTATCCACATAAAACCCATGTGGTAGGAGGTAATGAGTTAGCTATCCATCGCCAAAGGTGAGCTCTCTCCACGACATCATTGGGATCATATACATTAATTATCCCAAAAGAATGACTATCAACTTGCATGAGGACCCAAACTAATCTATGCATAGGGTCCTCATCATGACCAACAATTGCATCTTGCTAGCATGGCGAAAGAAGGGTTACCGCCCCTCTATGTCCAACTTCATGTGGGAATAAAAAGCTAGGTTATTGGGCCAAATAATGTAGCATGGCACAATGAGAGAAAAAATTACAATCTTAACTTCCTGAAGGCAAAAAACATCAATTCCAAGAAAATTTTAATGAACATCTCGCACTGAATACTTGTGGGAGAGGTTTGTGAGACATCAAACATTTCATGAAATGAAATGTATTATGAGGCATCATTCATGTCATCCTTGTCCCCAAGAGAGGAGAAAATATTATGCAAGAAATTAGAATCCAAGCAAAAAATAGGATAAAGATCCCTAGGGATCACCTGTCATTTTCCAATCACTTCATCTTTGATGTCATCCCTCCTTGGAGGGATATGAGAAAAACATAAGGAATCTGAAGCACCAAAAACCAAAGAGGCCACCTGTAGAGTGTGAACCCCCAGTGAACGAGACAAAGAATCATTTTGAACTTTGGTTGGAGACACAATGGAGGGTGATGTAGTCCCCTAAGAACTAGGGTTTGAAATTTCCTATGAAGGAGAAATGCTCTTAGAAGCCTTCGATGGCACATATACCCACGGTGGCGAAATAGAAGAAGGAGAATCCTTCTTTGGCTGGAAAGCCATTATGTGTTTCCCTTTATAGACCATAGTTGTCCAACCTGCATCTTCCTTTGCGGTATTTGGGTCCCTTGAAGAAACGGTCTCCTTAGGAGGGAACTTGGTCTTTGGAGTCGCCAAAGGGCAATCCTTGATCTTATGATCAAAAAACTAACAACAAAAACATGTATTGGACAAATTCAAATAGATGACACGATGGGAAAAACTTTGCCCACCAACCTAAATCTCAATAGTATCTTTGAGCTCTTTAGCAAGGTCAATTTCGACACAAAACCTCTTTGAGAGTGGGAATGGAAAAAATGGTCTACCTCTATGTAAAAAACCCTACCAAGGGTTTGAGAAACATTCTGCAAAAAATGGTCGATAGGGCAAGGAAAGACTAGGATATTCAATCCAAACAGGGACCTTAAGCTTCGTCTCATCAGAGACTGAAAAGTCTCGAGACCAAGGCTAAAAGATCAAAAGAGATGAATGGACAAAACATGACCATTTTTAAGAATGTCCTCCATATGAGAAGGGTTCCCAAAATGGAATAAAAAAAATTCTTGGTTAAATTTTGCATGCCTTCAAGGCAAACCCCATGAGGGGCCCAAGCCTTGGCAACCCAATCGCACAACACACTTTCAGGAGGAACAGACCAACAAAATATCATATTAAAGTAAATTTATCAAGCCAGTCACATGCATTATCAAAATATTGAACTAGTCAGATCACATCTGGGCTAATAGAAGCCTTACCTCATGGAACACTTTTGACATAAACTTGCGGGGACGCTTTCTCGGAGGAGTCATGATCTCCCAACACCAAAACTTCAGCACCAGCATAAACTGTTGTGCTAAAGCTAGTCGGAGCCATTAAAAGACCTTTGAATTCTTCAAATAAATGTGGTTTGAACTTGCAATTGGAGCGTAGACAATATGGTAACCATATATGTTTTAAAGAAAAATAGAGAAAAATAAATGAAATATTCTTGAAACACTAACTTTTATTGGCAATTGGAAAATATTAGAATTATGGAGTAGATTTCTTATGTATGGAGAATATAATTTTCCTTGTTTAGGATTGAATTTGAATGTAATTTTCGCTTTTTTTTTTTAAATTATGTAAATCTCTTAAAAGATTTAGTATGTATTTTTTAATATGTATTATCACTTCTTTTCTTTCTAATTTAGGCAAAAGGCTTAGTTTGGAATTGTTAAACAATTTTAAATGGGATTCTTTAGTTTTGAGAAATTATTTTGCGAATAATAAATTTTCTATCTATTAATATTTATTTTTTTAAATTATGTGATTTAAAGTATGGTGTTAGGTAGTTTTAGAGCATAAGAGTGACAATTTTAATTTTTTTTACACTTTAAACATTTATTAAATGTAAAGTAAAGATGAAAACTTAAAGATTGATTACTAGTAATACCTAAATATTTTTAAAATATATTAACTTGCTTTTAGTTAAAATTAATATTTTCTAAACTAGTATGTGAAATCATAAATTCTTCCCTAGAAATAAAATATGTGCACATTGAGAAGAATGTTTTCTAGGATCCTCAAGCTTTATGAAAAAGGGTAAACCCTTGGATTGTTTAAAATTAGGGGATATATGCTTGAAGTGGTTGATTAATAGAGTGCACTTAGAATACTACGGATGCAACGATTAAACTTCTTTCTTGAAATTTTCAAGAATGATGAATTAGTTAATAAATACTAAAAAAAAAAATTGAATTACGCATATTGCATTAACGAAAAATAATGAAGGGGTGTAGTGTTATGAAAAATATTTTGCATAGGTGCATTTGGTTGAAAAAATAACATTAAAGAATATCCTTAGAAGTTAAGGAGTTCATTACATAATTGAGAACCATACACTAGGTGGATTCTCACTATGAGACCCATTAGAAGTCAACTCTATTATTTTATTTATCTTCTTCTTCTCATCTTTCTTTGTCTTGAATATATCACATTATGCATTGAAAAAATAATGTGACTTTTTTTTTATGAATGTTAGTATTTTTTTTAGAATTTTGTATGTGTGTGAGTGTTAGCTTCGATCGTGGCATTAAGGTAATATTATGCTCTATGATGGTAAAAGGGTTGGATGACTGGTAGCATGATGGCTAGTAACATCCCCATTGGACCTTAATGAAGATCTCTTAGGAGCCTTGAGAGTTCTCATTTTAGTGTCTTACGATTTTAATCATTTTGTAATTTATTGTTTTGGGTCTTCTTTATGATGGCTCATTATTGTTGTAATATTATTTAGTATATTATTTATATATTGTATGTTGATACTTCCAAGATTGGGAAGTAGTATTTACCATGTGATCATGCTATGTTAACATTTGAATGGAAATTGAGCTTTGTTCTATAATAAAAATATGCATTTTGGTGAATCATTTTATATTCTTTTTTGAAGGAAATATATCTAGGATTTTGGGGCCCTTTTTTGTATAATTAAATTATATATTAAATAATTTTGTGGTGTTATATATTGTATTAGATGTAAGGGGAAAGAGCTTTACTTTCACTTTTGGAACATTTTGATGGCGGTTTCAATTGAGTATGGCATTTTGTATCATTATTTTCGAACATCTTGATGTTGGTTTCAATTGAGTATGGCATTTTGTATCATTATTTTATGTTTGGCTACATGGTTGAAAATTCATTTTAAAACATAATTTATTATTATCATGTGTAATGGTCATGCAAACTAATGTACATGGGATGTATGATACTAATGTGCTTATAATTGAATTATCATGAAGACTTGTGAATGAATTTTTGTCCAACTTTCTCTAGGTTTTATATCTATCGTAGGACGAGGTTTAATTTCAAAAGCCCTTAGGAAAGTCTTTCTTTTGGGCCTAATAAGTTAGTTCTAGCTAATCTATGTGAAGGATGACATCATAAGACCATAGCCTAGGAGGTATGAAACATAGACACACTATCATCCAAAATTGTATTATCATTTAAAGTAAATTGTCACATAGTCTACTTTTTAGATAGTGATTTTTTCCCAAAAAGAATCAAGAAAAAATCAAATAGAGTTTACTTCTAAGGGGCTATTTAGTGTGTCTAGCACCTTCATTTAAGTGTTTCTTAGATATTTCTGATAATTTAGTCTTCTAGTCACATCTTTTTTTTTATATTGAACAAAGATGAATAAAATACATGAAGAATAGTAGATAAAAAAAAAAGAACTGCAAATAAGAAGAATGTAATTTAGTTTAAATGTCTATAAACATCAAATGACATTAAAAGAACAACCCATACAAAGTTGAAACAACCATACAAGCTCATATACATAGATATCAAAATTGTATCATTTTCAAGGAAAGAGCTAATACAATTTAAACTTCTTTGAAGTTGTCTTGCATAACAAATGTCTCTATCAAGCAGTTACAAAAATTGGTACTTGATTTCCTCCAACTACTTGTGATATTTTTCGTCTTCTTCCAATTGGGAACATAAAGAAATAAATTATAGTATAATGTCAGAGTAAAACTTAAGAATCTTAGTTTCCTACTGCAAAATATGATTAGAAAACAAGGTTCAACATCTACTTTTTCAAATATTAAGCAAGATAGTATATCTCATAGTGTTAGTAATAACATTATTATGAAGTTCATTGTCCAACAAAGCTTTTTCCCAACTTAGCATACGATCAAATATAGTTGGTAATTATGTATTTATAACATTCCATTTTTTCTTGACAAGAAGCATTCCCAAAAAAAATCTGTTTCAAGTTTTCATTATGTTAACAATAAGGACACTTGGCTAGTGTAATCTTCAAACATTTTAGTCTAGTATGGGATTGTGAGATTGTGGTACATGAGTGTTACACTTACATTAAGAAACAAAAAAAATAGTGGGCAATGATTAGTTTGATGAGTCCTAATGTAAACAATAGGACATTTGAGCATATCTTGATTTATCTCTTAAACTTAAGTATCATAGATGGTTTCATGTAATTGTGAAGCTACTATAATTTAGAGATTGAAAATAAGCTCTAGAAAAATAAAGGAACTAAATTATGCAACCATTGCATGATGAAAAAATTGTTAAACAATTACGCATATTTCATTTCCTCTTTTTTTTAAACATTTTCTTATAGTTTTTACTTCGAAAACTTTTCTTATTAACACAAGTTAATACATGTATCTCTTGATTGTAAATAGAAAAGTCATCAAATCACTAACTCAAAAAAAAAATGAAAATGATAAATAATTATCTACTAAAAACCTAAATGTGCAGGGTCCTGGCTTGATTGGCTAAAAGCATCCTATTGGAGAGATGTGATCATGAGATGTATTTCCCAAACCCACATAGTATTGGAGGGTGTGTCGTACCAACATCATCACAAAATCCATTCGTGTTTATAGGATATCAAAGAACATGACGTTCTAGACCTCATCAATTTTTAAAAAAAATTGCATAATGTAGTACAAAATATATGAAAGTTGAACCAATTTCTATTGTCCTTAAACAACTATAAAAAACTAAACAACCACATGAAACCTTGAAGACATAATAATACTCACTCACCAAACTAAAGAAGATCGTTGGTTCAATTAAGCCTAAAGAAGACTGTACGTTAACAGTCCAAGTCCCTTTCCACGTGAGACATGATGATGGATTTGCTTTTCATGTGTCCACGCATTTGTATTTCAAAAGTAGAAAGGAATCTATACGTGTAGTTAACTTCCAATTGTGGAGGTGACGTCATTATTGGAAGGCCTTTTAGGATTGGGGTATTCAAGCATGTAAGCTAATCTATGTATTCTTCATATTAAGCAATCACTTTTTATAGTGTAAACGTGAATTTCAAGGGCAACTACTTTACATTGTCTTTGGATTTTAGTGTGGAAAAGCATTGATGGGATGGAAGAAAGAAAAAGAGATGGTGTGAAAGGAATCTTAGTCCTTTCCATTGCTCCAAATATTGATGGTTGGGGATGGGGCAACATGTAGCAAGAAGGGTGACATGAGTGAACTAGGTAGAAAGAAATTATGCCAAATTGGATTGAGTTATGAAATTGTCTAACTTTAGAAAAAAGTAAATAAAAAGTTTAATAAAAAATATGTTTATTAGTATAGAAATAAATTTAAATAGTGAAAGTATTAAAATTGATAAATAACGGGAGATTACAATTATCTAGTGTAAATCTAATTTACGTTAAAAAATTTATGGTCCTTCTTAATAGATTTAAAGTTAGTAAAAATAATAGTATTGTCATTTTCTTTTTCTTATTTCTGAGTTTAATTATCTAGAATTCCTCATTAATGAGAAATGATTAATGATAAAGCAACTTGTCTTACCTACAAAAGGGGTCCACTAATGTTTTTAAGATGTCAAAGAGGGATGATAACCAATTTGCAAGGTAAGAATAGCTAGTATATTATCTAGCTTGGAAAGCAAAAATCCAATCTAATTCAAGAATATTGACAACAATTTTCACTATGTCCATATCATTAGCTTCAACATGAATAATGTCCATAAGATAAAAATTATAGAGGAAGTTGCACCACCATGCAAGGATAGTCGCCCCAATGTTCAAAAACGATTTGAAGTTGGGAGCCACCTTGTTAGCTTGAACTCAAAGTTAGTAACACATTGGATATGACCAAAAATTTAGAATAAGTAAAAAGATATTTGTCAACTAAATTTTTTAGAGGATTCATCAACTTAATTATTAGCAAATAAAGAAATATTTTTATCTTTCCAAATAGTAAACAAAATCTCTACTATAAAAATATGCATATTTGAGTAAATTCACCTAAGAACCTAGTCTTATCCCCCAAAAGAATATTATGTCAATAAAGAATTCTAGATAAAAATAGATAGAAGAAGTCGTGTACCCATGACCAAATAACTAAGCTTTGAAACAAATCCAAAATAAAATCTTGAAAATCTCAAATTATCTATAAAAAAAAGACACTTTAGGTTGGAAACTACTAGATGAACAAGATACTTACCAATAGAAAAGCCTTAGATTAAAATACACAATGAGAAATAAGAGAGGTTAGGATCCTTAATATATTTTTAAATTATATGAAAATCCTACTCCAAACATGAGTAGAAACATGGAAAGACCATATTTCATTCAACTTATGAACCATACATAAATGAGATCCAATTATAGTATTTATTAAGAGAATATTTACAAGATTATATGCCTATAAAAAAGCTCATATTAGTCTAACGTTGTTAGTTTAATTGAATGAAAATGTTATGTTAAAGGGTGGAAAGGAATTGTCTCTATAATCTCCTAAAGAATTTGTTATCTTGAATACTCAAGTTGAATCTTCTTTTCCCTCACATAAAAAAAATTCATGAACAAGTGCTTTTAAAATAAAGACCGCGATTAATAAAAAAAATGTCATTAATTAGATAATCTCAACTAATAGAATGTTTAGGATGGTAAAAATTGTCGATTGTTAGAGCATGCATATTAGTTTCTTTATGCACAGTTGCATATGTTTCTTTAATTAATTATGCACATACTAGAGAATATTCTCATGCATATTATTATACATAATTAAAGCACATGTTTTCACATTCATGTTCTAGCTTAAGTTCACTTAGTGAGTTTAAATTTAGCTTAGTCTAATTTTAGTTAGCCTCTAGTTTGCACATTGTGCATGTCAAGCACTTCTAGTTTGCATATCTAAGCTTTAGTTAGCTAATTTTAGTTTGTTTTAGCTTTTCTATTTTTAGATCTATTGCTTTCTATAAAAAGAATCGATCTCTACATTGTAATTAATCCTAGAATTATGTGATCTTGCAAATTGTAATTCTTTTGCTTTTGAGGAATATAATAATTATTTTCTTGCTACCCTTGCTTGTGGAAGGTGTCTTCATTTGTTGTTTGATCCTAGTTTTTTGTGTTGCAAACTTCAATATGGTATCAGAGCATAATTTATAAGTAGGACATAATTGAAATGTTTTTTAAAAAAAATTATACAAAACCTTTTAAAAAATTTGTCCCAACTTTTTTTAAATTTAAGTCAGCATACCTATGAAGGTACCAACCTGCTATGCAAATACACCTGTGCATGGAGGTACATCAGCCCATTTTTGGCAAATTTCTCCATATTTAGCAATATTTTTTGGGGGTTTCTATTTTTTCAGTCTCCATTTTCAAATTTAGCAACTTAGAATATTTTGTAAATTCCAAGCATATTCTGGCAACTTGTTTTTATCAGCAGGGATTTGTTTCCAGCAATGAGGAATATTCTTTATGACAGGTTGATGACCATCAAGTTTCTGCTCGTAATTGTTTTGTTGACTTGTTTCACTTTCTTATCAAAAGAGTAGTTGTTGGTTTTTTTCTCATAACTTTGTCATACGAGCTTGAAATTGGGTAGATGAGATATCTTTGGAAAGATGATTCTACTGGCAATATAAATCTGGTGGTGGTTTGATCAGATTGTGTACCATTTTTTCATACCAAGCTTCTAAATTTAGGGTTCTTTTTTACGCTTCTAGGGTCATAACTTGAGAAATCAGACTATGTATTCTGACTTCCAAACATCTGATGACATGTAACTGATTGAATGTTTGAAGATGTTAAGTTGATCACCAAAATGCAGAATGATAATGCAAGAAATTAAATCAGTTAATGGATTGTATTGTCATTAATGTCAACTTGATATAATCAAAGTGTTAAACACTTCAGAGAATCACAGAGATAAAGATTATGCTTTGAGTAAGGCATAAAAGACAAGCATTCACTAAGTGACTTCAAACACCGATGGATAGTGGAACCTAAAGGACAGAGATAACCGAAAGTCAAGTCACAGTGATGCTCGATGAGCATTACCGACGAAAAAAATCACAAGCATAACTGACGACCAGAATATTAGTGTAAACCGACGGAGAAGCTTGAGGAGAACTGGAGTGTTGACCGAAGCTATCAAAGATTTAATACACCAAAATTAACTGGAGTTCAAAAATGACAAAATATCTAGCTGGCAGAGGTAAATATAGACTTAACTGGTAGTTATCATTTTTTTCATCGACAAGATAAAGCTAGAGATAAGTAAAGGATTTAAAGCTATTTTGTTCAGTTGGAAAGAAGATCTCTATGAGATAAAATAGGAGTTTTTCTTTAAATCAAATTGGCTAAGATTGTGGATCACACCAAGATCAAGAAAATCAAGAACCTAACAACGGTGATATCATGTCTATAAAGAGGCAACTTAATTCATTATGAATTAAGGGGAGTGAATGAAAAAGAGGATGCTGGAGAGAAACTAGTGAAGAACAACTTCATACAGTCCTGATCAATCAAGTTGAGGAAAGAGCTAAAGTTTTCTATGGACACCGATCAACAGAGCATAGCATTATCGAGCAGAACAATAGTGGAGCAAAGGTATTAAAAGGACATATTAATCAGATTATTTATGAGCTTACAATAGATCTAAAAATCTGCAAGTATAAGTTTTATATGTGAACAGATCATACTGTTTCAATTTAACCATTGATTCAGAAAGTCTCTTAACCAAGCAGGATTTTAAAAACTTTCTATATTGAGATACATCCCAAGGAGTATCAAAAATTTTGATCATGAAGATAGAATGAGATGTCAAATACCTATTGACAGGCCAAGTGAGTTTTTGATCAAGGAAGGTAGCATAGAGATGCCCGATATCAAGTAACAAACTAATATTTTAAATTCTCTAGCAGGGTCACACCTAATAGTGTGTTTGTAACCTTTAACAAGGTTGGCTCTTCACTGAGCTCACTTCAGAAGAGTGAAAATTTTGGGTTACCAGTCCCAAGTGGTTTTTCCCTTAACAAGGTTTCCACGTTAATAATCTATGTCTCATTGTGTTTATGAGTCATTACTTTAGTGTTTTGCATTACACATAGCTAATCTGGATTGATCGGTATAATCTATGTAATTTACTGTCTTTCAATAAATTAACAGACTACTATTCGGTAAACATACAAAATAATGTTTAACAAAGCATTCTAAGCAGTAGTAATTTGATAAGTATATTTGGAGGCATTCATCTTATAAGAATGAAGATAACTAGAGGCTTAATATTGTGGTACTAATTTTTTGGGTTGATTAATTGGAGTATTTTTGAGGCCACAAATTCACCCCCCCTCTTAGTTATTACTAACAACATCATTGGAAAACTCTCAAAATCCTCTACACATATATTTGGTCTCCTTTTGCAGATTTTTGATCAAGTATAAATTGTTCTCGAAATTATTTATTTTGAGATTTCATAACTATGCAGCTGCATGAGGGGTTGTGAATCTTTTGGTGGGTGGTTTCTCTTGCAAATATTCAGTATGGATAATTTCACTCTATCTCCTTATACTTCTTATCAGTATGGTGGGTCTTCCACTAAGAATAAGAAAAAATTAGATGATCCTTGCAGTTTATGTGGAAAGGAAGGTCATCTAGTTTCTAGATGTTGGAAGTGATTAAAGGCTTTAGAGGAGGTCATGAAGAAACATCATATTTCAACTATTCAATCTTCTTCATCACAGATAGACAAAGGTCATGCTCTTTCTACATGTTCCTTGTATGAAATATGGTAGTGAACAACTGAGGGGGGTGAATCAGTTGTTCCAAAAACTTAAAACCTTCTAAACCTTAAAACCCTTATATCTGATCTTAATGATTAAGAATGCATGCATAAATTAGAAAACACATGCACAATACTTGACACAAATATTTTTATCATGGAAACCTTATTAGGGGAAAAACCACGATGGGGATGAAGACCCACAATATGAGCTATACCTTGTTATAATTATAAAACATATTACAAATGGGAATGCACATGCATTCAGGTACACTTCCTATAGCTCACTACTCAAATATAAAAGGGCTACAACCCTATGGAAGGATCACTACCTTACAAGATCACTACAATGGTCAAACTGAGATTTTTGAACTGTATAATGACATCTACCCTATGCTTAGGTCAGTTCCAATGAAGCACAATCAAATATCTATTCAAATCCTCTCTGCCACCTTCAAACGAGCAATTCAACCCTCTACAGATATGCAAAATTTCTCTCCAAGCAACTCCACACATCTGCGCCACATGATTTTTCCCTATTTATATCCAATTCATCAACCTTGAAAAAATAAACAAGGTCATATCACCCTTCATTTCTAAAACCAAATCCACACACTAAAACTAACAATTCAAATTCATGTTTGACCTCCAAAACATATAAATGATCCCTATCATCAACCTCGAGCTCATAACACATTCCAAAAATCACACCTCAAACTTCACAAAATGTTTTACTGATCAAGTTGTCCAAGAACATAAGGACTATTAGCACCGACTGAAAAATCCTTCAAATATGATCACCACAATCAAAGTGGAACACCAACTCATCTTGCACATAATCCAAGAACATCCATAGGAATCATGAATACCAAAAAAACTTTTGAACCCCTCCAACTCATCAAATTTGGCAACGTCTCTAATGTTGAACCCTAAGAACACTATCAACACCCTTTGACACAAATAAAAAGTGCCTTATTGATCTTAGACCACGAACCTTCTGAATTGACAGCACATCAAAATTTCCAAAATATCCACCTAGATGCACAGGAAAATATATCCACCTAGATGCGCAGGAAAAAATATCCACCTGAGCATGCACATCGAACCTTTTTCTAACACTCTGTCACCTTCTTGAACAACTAAAATTATAGTCACCACACATGACCTCATAACTCATCCTGACCATCATGCGCACTTTTTTAACTTGATATAGACCAAGTAAAAAATCTCTCCAACATCTCTTGACCTCTGCAACCACTTATTTGCAATAAACTTACCTCATCGAACCTCTGAGAAAATTTGCACCACTAGCCAAACTGTGATAAAACTATCCAACAAATATGATGACATCAATGACAACACATCTAAATAATATGACTTCTAATACATATGTACATCTGCCCAACAGAAATTTACTTAATATTATTCTTAGTGACATAGAGTTTTAGTGGACCTTTCAAGCGTCACCTTTTTCAACATTATGAGGGGATTTCTATTGTTTGTGCTAATGCTTTCTTGGTTTTGTAGTTGATCAGTTATTTAGATATTGGCACCTATATTTTTTACTATAAATTTGTTCTTGCATGTCTGAGTAGTGTCATTCGGTTCACTTGTACATATTCATGTACCATCTCCATCTTTGACTAATATATGTTTTGTCTTTGTTTTCCATTTTCTCATTTTTTTAGTAGTGTCATTGAGGGCACTCATGTAGATTGTTATTTTTTGTAACTTCGACTGACAGATACTTTTCCTTTGTTTTCCATTTTCTCATTTTTCAAGTAGTGTTGCTGGGAGCACTCATGTAGATTTTGTTGGAAAGTTGACTCCTAGGGAGAACATGACTTATTTTGTGTTTTCTTTATGGCAACAAAGTCATATGAAGTTTTGACAATAAAATTTGAAGTGGAATTTGACTAAGTATAGAAGACATGACATAACAGAGATATACAGATGATCAGAGCACCAACACATGTGCGTAGGAGTAATTCAGACTAAGCGCATTCAAAATTAAGCTCTATGATATGTTTTTTTGATTACCCTAGACACGCATGATCAGATAAGACTGTACGGATAAGTTACAGCAAGTTGAAGTACCTCTAGCAGTTTAGGAAATAGAGTACAGAGTCGACCTCAGTTTTGGATCAGTGTATAACATTTTGTTTTGTAAAGGCTATGCACCTATTATATTATGTTTGTAATCATGTCTTAATTACTCTTGTAATCACACTTAAGCCAATTAGTTTTGAAGTGTTGTGTATATTGTTTTTGGGCTGACTAAGGTCTTGTTTCTAGTCGTGTCTATTCAAGCATATATATATATATATA
>MU227154.1:2085149-2103140 GCA_018584345.1 Thuja plicata
ATGATAAGATGTCACAATGAGATAAAACTCTTCAAAGAGTATAAGAGCATCAACGCATAACTGGAACTGATCAGACAATTACGTCACATACAACAATTCACTTTTGGATATAGTGTATATCTATTATAAAGGAGGTTGTAGCCTTCATCCTATTGAGTAGTGAGCTTTTTGGACAGTGAGTTCTCACCCCTAACAGGGTTAGTTGTAAAAGACTCCTAACAGGGTCAGACCCTTAACCAGGTCATTGTACTTGCATTGTAAAGACTGCTCCTAACAGGGCAAAGGAACTTTAACAGGTTCATTATACTAGTAAAATATTTGTGGGTACTAATTCCCACAGGGGTTTTCCTTTGATCAAGTTTTCCCCGTAATCATATCATGTGTTATGTGTTCTTGTGTTAAGCTTCAATTGATATTTGATTTATGTTTAAAGTTGATAAAATATAATAGATAGACAAACATTGATTCACCCCCCCTCTCAGTGTTTATAACGATTGGTATCAGAGCTCTGGTCCTCTACAAAGAAGTTTAACCACTTGAGGAGATCATGGACTCAACAGAAGTGAAACGTCTGAGAAAGAATCTTGAAGCAGCCCTTGAAGATCTTGATAGATCTGAAAAAGAAAGTGAGCAACTTAAACTAAAATTTGATGGCTCTCAAATTCTTATCAAGAAATTAATGAAAGATCTGAAAGATTGCTCTACCAATGATTTGGGAAAAATGGTCAAGAAGCTGAATGAAGAGAACATGTCTTTGAAAGATAAAATTGAAGATCTGAATGAACAACTTACAAATAGCCTAGAAGTCATTGAAGAAAAGACCAAACAGAGTAAACAATTAGATGATGAACTTATGCAAGCGAACTTGAAAATATTGGAATTAGAAAATATCAAGAAAAAGATAGAATCTGAACTAACAGAAGCAAAAGAAAAGATTGATAAACTACACACAAGTTCTAATCTAATTCAATCATAAATGTATGCACAAAAGTTAAAATGTGATACCATTGGCATGGGATACAGAATCAATTCAATGCAAGAAAGAAAGAAAGCACAAGAAGTATCTATAGAAGCAAAGAAAGAGGAAAATCTTGCAGAGTCTAAAGCTGAACCACCCAAAAATGAAATCAAGCAAGTTAACAGAACTTGTTATGCCTGTAATATGCATGGAAATTTGGCAAGAGATTATAAAACGGTAAGACCTTTCAATGGATATTGTTATTCATGCAACAAATTTGGTCATAGGGATATTCATTGCAGAACAAGTCAAAAGAAGCAGTCATAAGAGAACCAAAGGAATTAGACTCAATACAATCAGGGAAATCAACCTCAAAGAAACTTGCAGAACATCACATGTCAAATATGTAATTACAATGTACACACAGCCAAGCAGTGCAACATGATGAATAATAACATTAGACCTCCTATCATTTGTCACTCATGTGGAAAAGCTGGACATATCTCAAGGTTTTGTAGGTCAAGAGCACAAAGACAAGAGAATCCTAAAAGGTCACTATTTGAAGAATCATGAGAATTTAAGTTTGTACAAGCCAAAACTGATTCAGATAAAATTTGGGTTGAAGTAAAGAATGATAATGAAAAGAAAAAGGTAGTAGATGCATCCTTAGTGGACGCACCTTCTACTTCTGGATAGTTGACCCTCATAGTCTTAGGGGGAGCTATTCTTGCTCTAAACCCCTGCATGGCTGGTATACTTACCTCCGAGTATGTGCCTATGGATTAATGTATGTGATCACAAAATAAGGTTGTATGTATGCACGCATTGCCTTTACTTCATTCAAAATAAAGTTTGAAATTCTCTTTGTAAACTGCTTTACGTCAACGAACATTAAATGCAATAATCTTTTATATAAATTGGTAAAAGATATTTAAACCTCACTTTGCATTTGAGTTTGAGAATTCAGAGAGCACTTGAGAATTGAGCATCAAAACTATACAGGTTAAGGAATTGGTTGGTTTGTGAACGGATTAAAGATTGAAACAGAACCCTAGCAGTCATGTCATTTTAGAATCGCCATGAAACCATACTTAATCAAGTAGCAAGTAAGTATGGAAACCCCTATTGTATTTGACATTGCTGAAAGGAAAATATTTGTGTTCAAGAAGCATCCATTCAAGTCTATATTAGATGATGTTGAAGGAGCATTCTCTAAGACTCCACTAGGAGTTGTACAACATTTCTACTCTCATGGCTTCAATGATGAAACCTGATTATTCATTCAAAGATGAATACGCACATCTCACTGACAACCCTATTTTTGAGTATTCTAATGCACACGAGTTCTATGAGCCAGAATGGGTTAAAATGCTACTAGGTAGGATACATGATGACCTATATTGGATTGGTAAGGTTCTTGTATGCATAACCGTAGACCTAATTCATGAAATGACTGGACTTCCTAAGACCGGACCAGTTCTTCGTACTGGTAAGGATGTTAAGAAGCAGGTTGAAGAAGTTTTCTTATCTAGAAGTGATAGGCATGGCATGACAGTTGATCCCATTGAGGCCGATGACATCAAATTGGTTACTATGATTCTAGGTTACAAGTTCCAGCATGCAAGAAGACTGAATAGTGTATTTACAGCTACTGTCCTGGCAACAATTAAGATGGTAAAGGATAATACTTAGTATAACCTATGTGAGATATTGCGCGCAAACTAATGGATAACATTAGAGCTGTCAAGCATGACAAGAGAAAAATATTCAGATTTGTCTCTTTGATCATCTATCTCTACTTCCACATTGTTGGTAAAGTCGCCAATCTTTACCTAGACAGGAGTAAACCTACCATGTCTCAGATATCACTCAAGGCTACATTAGAGAGCAGCGTGAAGGATTCAATAGACATAGAGATCAAAAAATTCAGGATTAAAATGCAGAAGAGGTTCAGGATACCTGAGAAGATAGTTGAGAAATACAAAGACACCATATGCTTCATGGTGGAAACTGACTGTACTTGCATGGAGGCAGTTGAGCCTAGAACAAAATGGATTCACCCTCTCAGATATGAAGTTGAAGAACATGTTTTGGAAGGTTAACACAAGTTCTACTAGCTGTGCCCAAGGATTCCAATGAACCTAGATGGGGTACTTACAGAGAAAAGAAAAATCAAGTTGATTCTATCTTTTACAGTGAAGACAACGAAAGGAAGGCATCAAGGATTACCTCAAATATCCTAAAAGTTCACGGGGTTACACAAGAAGACCTAGACAGAGCTAGGGAAGATAAGATTGCTAAAGAACTTGAGAAAAATCATACAAAAGTGAAAATGGAAAATTCTGATGATATGCCTAAGAAGAAGAAGAATAAATTCATTGAAGGTACATCTGCGCCATCAACTACCATTGATCTAGAATCCTCTCCACCTTCTGTACCCAGTAAGATAACTAGAAGGAAGAAGAAAGTCCCTACAAGTTACCCATCCTCAAGGACCACAAGGAGAAAGGTAAAGAACACGCAAGCCCCTCCTGGGGTAGGATTCAGGCCTAGTCTAACAGTCCTAAAGAACAAAATTGTTAATGAAGGAAGACTAGAATCTATCAAGAATGTCTATGACAAATATCAAGAGATAGACAAATAAAAAATTCATTCAATGATTATATCTCATATGATCAAGTTCAAAAGGTTAGTATTGGAACTCAAGACAGTCATACCAGACAAAGTATGGAACATACTGGACCTATTAAAAAGACAAGCAATTGAATAGGATATGAGGATAAGAGAAGAAACATTAGATAGTCTTCTACCTATTTTCTCACATGATGAGAAAGCTATACTGTTGGATTTGGTAAAACCTCATCTCAGAACCAAAACTAGAACACTTCATATCATGAATAAAGAGTATGATCTAGTTGGTGAAGAGACTCAGAAAGAATTTGAGTGAGTATTTCTAGATAGAAATATGTATCCATCAACGACACCTACAACAAAGGTAACTCCAGTTCCTCCCAAATAGGTTACAAAACCAGTGATTCAAAATGCACCTATGATAGGTCCATAGGATTCAACACCCACTATTTCAATAGCTTCTGATACAGTCAAAGATTCAAAAGAAACTATTGTGATTGATGATGTCAAGATATCCATGACCACTTCTAACCATGATATGGACAAAGTTGAAAAAGCATTTGTAAGCACTGAAGAGACAAAGGAGGTATGCACTAAAGAAGTTCCCTCTAAAGATTCAACAGATTTGAATAAAGAGGAAGACAATCAAACTAATGAAACAACAACTATGGATATCCCTGTGAAGAGTGAACAACTAGATGTCAGTCAGAATGTAATACACACTCCATCCATCAAACCATCATTGTTGTCAAGTTTGACCCCAGATTCAACAAATCTAGATGCATGGGAAGAAGAAGATTTGATTAAGATCAATGTGCTAGCTATGGAGAAAGCAAAAGAAAAACAAGTTATGAGAAATCCTCTCTTTCTAGAGACAGTGAACATCCTAAATGACTTAGTGCCAACAGACAAGAAAATGTCTAAAATTCAGTCAGTTGATGATGTTGACAACATCCTAACAAGCTTTAAGTTGATGATGTTGAAGATGTTTCATTGTTTGGCTGGAAGTTGCTGGGAGATGGAAGTTTTATTGATCTTCATCTGTTGGGAGTTTTTTGCTGCTGTATGTGCTTCTTCTTTTTATTCTGATCAGTAAAGTTCTTTCTGGGTTTACCCCTTTTTGGTGTGCTATCATGCTTGATAGCTTGTTGTCTTTTTGGTTGTTTCTTGCTTATCTTTCTGCTTCTTTGTAAAGGGTTTTGGGGCCCCTTCAAAAGATGTTGTTACCTTAATCAAAAACATCCTAACAAGCTTCAAATCACATTTCACAAGTTTAGTAGACTCGACTACTAAAATTGTAGAAGTTGAGTATAAGAAGGGAAGATTAGATGAATTGACAAAGAATTTCTCCTTAGATATGAAATCATTAAATATTGGACAAGAAATCTTGAAAGAATTAGCAGCTAAAGGTAGAAATGTAGTAGCAAACTGCATGGACAGAGTGAAATTCAGCTTAGAGCACATCAAAAAGATTGAGGAAGCTGACATCTTGGTTGAAAGTGCTAGAAAATTAGTTGAAACATCCATGCAAGACATGAACATTTGTGACAATATCTATCAAGGGTAGATAGATAAAATTGAAAAAGCCAAGTTAGAGATTAGCAAGACAAGGACAAGGCAGAACCAACTAAGAAATGCACTTGCGCCCTCCTTAGTAGTTTTGAACAAGAACATCAAACAAATAGATGCAACCACTGATACCTATGATCAAGGACCCAATATGGATCTCAAAAAGAAGGAAAATATTACATATGCCCTATGTGCCCATCTACAAATAGTTGATGCACTAAAGGCATTCTGGAAGCAAGAGATCAAGAATTTGCAGATAGCTTATCTAGATGTATATTCGGAGTAAGTACTCAAGGACTCACAATTTTGACACCTTTGTCATTAATGTCAAAGGGGGAGTAATGTATTTATGGAGAGTAGTGTACATATATGCAAATAAATTTGATATAGTATAAGAAGATGATATACAATTTTTTGGTGTTAGTCAATTTTGAGTAACTTGGCCACATTCCTTTGTTGCCATTAATGACAAAGGGGGAGATTGTTGGAAAGTTGACTCCTAAGGATAATATGACTTATTTTTTGTTGTCATTATGGAAATAAAGTCATATGAAGTTTTGACAGCAAACTTTAAAGTGGAAATTGACTAAGTATAGAAGACAGGACATAACAAAGATATATAGACGATCAGAGCACCAGTGCACGTGCATACAATCAATTTAGAATAAAAAGCTTCAGACTTAAGCTCTATGATATGTTTTTGTGATTACCCTAGACACGCATGATCAGATAAGATAGTATAGATAAGTTACAACAAGTTGAAGTACCTCTAGCAGTTTAGGAAACAGAGTACATAGCTGACCTCAGTTTTGGATCACAGTATAACATTTTGTTTTGTAAAGGCTAAGCACCTATTATATTATGTTTTTAATCATGTCTCAATTACTCTTTTAATCACACTTAACACAATTAGTTTGGAAGCATTTTGTATATTGTTTTTGGGCCAACTAAGGTCTTGTTTCTAGTCGCGTCTATTTAGGCATGAAAATATATATATGACATGTAAAGTTGTATTAGAGAGTGCTGAATAAATAAGCAGAGTAGAGATATAAAAGAATAGGATAAGATGCCAGAATGCGATAAAACTCTTCAAAGAGTATAAGAGCATCAGCGCATAACAGGAACTAATCAGAAAATTGTGTCACATACAGTAGTTCACTTTTGGATATAGTGTATATCTATTATAAAGGAGGTTGTAGCCTTCATCCTATTGAGAAGTGAGATTTTTGGACAGTGAGTCCTCACCCCTAACATGGTTAGTTGTAAAAGACTCCTAACAGAGTCAGAACCTTAACCAGATCATTGTACTTTCATTGTAAAGACCGCTCCTAACAGGGCAAAGGAACTTTAACATGTTCATTATACTAGTGCAATATTTGTGGGTACTAATTCCCATCGGGGTTTTTCTCTGATCAAGGTTTCTCCGTAATCATATCATGTGTTATGTGTTCTTTTGTTAAGCTTTAATTGATATTTGATTTATGTTTAAAGTTTCTCAAATATAATAGATAGACAAACACTGATTCACCCCCCCCCCCTCTGAGTGTTTCTAACAGATTTTTGTCTTCTGCATCTTCAACTGATATATGTTTGCCTTTGTTTTTCATCTTCTCATTGTTCAAGTAGTGTTGTTGGGGGAGCTCATACATATTGATCTTGATCATCATCTTGGTTTTAAAGGAGGTTCTTGATTCAACACTATGAAAATTATCATTTGACAGGTGTCAACACTTTTCTTGTATCCCAGAGGATGTTCTTCTACACTTCATGTAGTTACATCTCTCACTTTTGGAGAGGGGTTTTTTCCCATGTGATTTTCCTCATTTTTCTTCACTTTGAGAGATTTTAATTGTACATGGGTACCTAATCAGGCCTTTTTTGTAAAGAATCATTCATGCATTTCATGCATATGGTTTTTTTGTCTCCCTAAGTTTCACTTAAGGGGGGTGTTAGATCATGCATATTATTTTCTCTAGGCACACTTGAACATTTTTCTTTAATTAATCATGCACATGTTTCTTTAATTAATCATGCACGTGTTTCTTTAATTAATCATGCACATGCTAGATAATATTCTCATGAATATTATTATGCATAATTAAAGCACATGTTTGCACATTCATGCTCTATTTTAAATTCACTTAGTGAATCTAAATTTAGCTTAGTATAATTTTAGTTAGGCTCTAGTTTACACGTTGTGTGTGTCATGCACTTCTAGTTAGCATATCTTAGCTTTACTTTGCTAAGTTTAGTGTTAGTTATCTTTTCTATCTTTAGATCTATTTATTTCTATAAAATTAATTGATCTCTTTAATTCATGCACTTCTAGTTAGCATATCTTAGCTTTACTTTGCTAAGTTTAGTGTGAGTTATCTTTTCTATCTTTAGATCTATTTATTTCTATAAAATTAATTGATCTCTTCATTGTAATTAATCCTGCAATTATGTGATCTTCCAAATTGTAATCCTTTTTCTTTTGAGGATTATACAATTTTTTTTCTTGCTACCCTTTCTTGTGGAAGGTGTTTTTGTTTTCTATTTGATCCTAGTTTCTTGTGTTGCAAAATTCAACTATGATCACCACAAACAATATTTGTTTTATGAAAATCTCATCTTGAAATTAATTATATTTCTAGATGAGCCAAGGATTGATGGATTCTCAAGCATTCTATATAATTTAGCCACAAAAAGTTTATAGATATTAACTAGCACATGAATGATATGAAGTATATAAAAACATAAATTCATTTATCATGCGACCATGAGGAAGAGTAGAGGATATTTAATTCCCCCCAAAAAATTCACAATTCACTACCTTCAATAGCCATGATGATCAATTTAATATGAATAAATTATTTTCCATTGTAACAATAAGACTAAATATCTCCAATGATGAACAAGAAGAATTTAACAACTGCAAGGATCATCCAACGCTAGAATAGGAACATTGGAATATTGAATGGTAAGAGAATCACTACCACCCAATCAAATGGAACCTAGAGGTCCACTCCCACCATGCTGAGGAGATAACATCAAATCTCACTTGGATAACAATCCACAAAACCACAAGATATACACAAGGGATCCTGAAATCTCTCTATATCACAAGATGTACTATACACTCTACTAGAGGCACCTGACACATATAGGAAACCTAAGATGTATATAGGTAAGTGTCATCACATGTGTCTAACCCTTGAGCCTCATCTTGGTGGCCTCTCTAGACCTTGAAGCTCAAGTGACCATATGCAGCATTAGTAAACTGTTAGAATAGTCCCAAAGGATAACTGAGAGGGGGGGGGGGGGAATNCAAGTGACCATATGCAGCATTAGTAAACTGTTAGAATAGTCCCAAAGGATAACTGAGAGGGGGGGGGGGTGAATCAGTTATCAACCAATTTAATTCTTTTCCCTTATTAACTTTAGAATAAAATAAAGTAAATTCTCATTCAGACAACACAAAACACAACACACAATTTTATTACAGGGAAACCAAATGGTAAAAACCCCGCTGGGAATTAGCACCCACAATGAACTATACTTGTTTATAGTAATCCCTATTAGAAGATCTTGCAACCCTGTTAGGATTTTTTCTTTACAAAGAAATAAGTATAGTGACCTAGTTAAGGGTCTAACCCTATTAGGAGTCTTTTACAAATAACCCTGTTAGGGGTGAGGACTCACTGTCCAAAAGCTCACTGCTTCAATGGTGAAGGCTACAACCTTCTGTAGAATAGATATGCACTATATCTGATGATGAACTGTAGAGTAGACCTGCTCTCTTGATCAGTTCCAATGTATTATAATCTTCTACTGCTTCTTCACATAGACTCTTGATGAATGAACCACAACTGATATTTTGCTCTGTACATTTTTTGTCTCTTTTCGTATCATTCACACTTTGCATTTACAAACGAACCGCTATAAGTATCTTCTTTGAAGTAGAGATTCATGTCAGCTCTTGGAAACACTTCAAAAACATCTTTGTTGGCTCAACTAAGCACGCAAACAATATTACGTCCGCACAACACAAACTGAATAGACATGACGCTTCACTAAGTCGGCTTCACCAAATCATCCCAAATAGCATGATCCTGATGTTACATAATAGGAATGTTTAACCAAACATAGTTAACTCATAACTAATCATGAATATACACATGCATATCCTGAAGATAGGCACAACTCAAGAAACACATTAAATATGTTGGCTCTGAATAGATACCCTTTCAGAACTATAACTACCAATAACAGAATTACACAACTTGACTAAAACATCATATCTAGATTTGCGTGTATGAAAATAACATACTAAACACATCTACAATCTAAATATATCCACGCAAGGATTGATATCATCATTCTAATAAGTACATATAGAATTACTACTGTATATTATATGTTGTCATCAATGACAAACATACAATCAATCAACTGCATAGCAACAAATCTCCAACAATCTCCCCCTTTGACATTGATGGAAACATATGATATTAAAAACATCTTCAGCACATGGTGTCTTCTTTCTTTAACAATCTTCTCAATATCCTCATCAAAGATTCCTCTACACTGCTACAGTTCTTCTGACTATTTTTATACTCCCCCAGAGTATATGCTCCCCCTTACTATATACTCCCCCTTTGACATCAATGGAAAAGGGTGCCATAAACAATTAGGCACAGGTACTACTTGAGAAGTAGAGTAGTCAACCATTCATCAGTCACTAAGGACTAATGTTCTTGCTTCTTTATCTAATCAGACTCAAGAGAGGGAATTACTCCCAACTTCTCCCCAAGATACTCAAAAGTATCTTTTGATAAAGGCTTTGTGAAAATATTTGCCAACTATTGTTTGGTGCTCACATAGTCCAATTTCACTTCTTTGTCTGCAACCTTTTCTCTTAGAAAATGATACTTGATCTCTATGTGTTTTGTCTTTGCGTGCATCACAGGGTTCTTAGACATGTTAATAGTGCTAGTGTTATCACAGTGAATAAAAATAGGATAATCAACCTGAATACCAAAGTCTTTAACCATCTTCTTGATCCAAACCATGGTTGAACAATTTAGTGCTGCTGCAACATATTCAAGTTCTACTGTTGACTAAGAAATATAGTTATGCTTCTTTCTTATCCAAGAAACCAACCTATCTCCAAGAAATACTGCTCCTCCTGAAGTACTCTTCCTATCATCAATACATCCTTCCCAATCTGCATCTGTATACACATGAAGTTATACATTCTCTGATTTAGGATACCATAAACCATAGTCTATAGTTCCCTTTAGATATCTGAATATCCTCTTGATTTCCATTAGGTGCTTCTGCTTGGGTTCAGCTACAAATCTTCCAACAATGCCAACTGCATTAGATATGTCAGGTCTAGATTGAGTTAGATAAATGGGTTTTCCAATCATAGATTTGTACAATGTCTTAACAACTATTGTGGAATCATTATGTTTTGAAAGCTTGCTTCCTGTTATCATAGGGGTGCATACTGGCTTACAGTCTTCCATCTTGAAGATCTTCAATATTTCCTTCACATATTTTGACTGATTAATGAATATACCTTTATCTGTCTACTTTACATTTAGTCCCAAAAAGTATTTTATAGGACCAATCATGCTCATTTCAAATTCATTCTGCATTTATTTTGCAAATGTTGCACTAAGCTTGTCATTACCTCCAAAGATAATGTCATAAAAAAATATGGCAATTAGTAGTAATCCATCAGGTGTCTCTCTTATGAATAGGTTACAATTTGTTGCACCTTTCTTGAATCCAATCTTGGTAAGATAACCATCAAGTCTTTCATACCAAGCCCTTGGGGCCTGTTTAAGACCATAGAGTGCTTTCTTCAATCTGCATACCATGTCTGGTTTATCTGAAAGATTAAATCCTTCAGGATGTTCTATGTAGACTTCTTCCTTCAACTCACCATTCATAAAAGATGATTTTACATCCATTTGATAAAATTTACAGTCTTTGAATGTTGCATAGGCCAAGAACAATTTAATGACTTCCAGTCTGCTCACAGGGGAAAATGTATCAGTGTAGTCTATTCCTTCTCTCTGTGCATATCCTTTACATACCAATCTTGCTTTGTTTCTTACTACTGTACCTTCTTAATTCATCTTGTTTCTAAAGATCCACTTTGTTCCAATCACATTTCTATCACTGGGTCTAGGAACCAATTCCCATGTCTGATTCTTAATTATCTGATCTAATTCTTCTTTCATTGCATTCTTCCAATCAGAATTGTTACAAGCATCTTCAACACTTAAGGGTTCAATCTGTGAAAGTAAACATACCTCTTCATCCATTGATAGACTTTTTTCTTTTGATTTGGTCAACACAGTACTGATCTGATCTCCAATGATATCATCTTTAGAGTGGTATCTAGATGTGAATTTAGGAACCTTAGGTGTTACTTCTTCTTCTATAATTTGTGATTCTTCTCTGCTTGATTCAGGGTCATTGCATGAGACATCAATGCAATCAAACATTTCTTCAATAACAGTATTTATGCTGCAAGGCCTGGGTTAATCTTCAATCATAGGTGCATATTCATAGTATCTCTCTTGAACCATAAAATTTTCATCAATTTTTACGTGATTACTTTCAATTATCTTTTTCAATCTCAAATTGAAACATCTATATGCTTTTCTTTTTGTAGAGTAACCAAGGAAAATACCTTCATCACTCCTGGAATCAAACTTACCAACACCATCATCTCTCTTAATGTAGCACTTGCTACCAAAGATTCTAAAATATTTTACTGTAGGTACATTACCAAACCAAATTTCATATGGTGTCTTATCTGCGCCTAGCCTCAATTGAGTTTTGTTGATAGTATAGACTATTGTGTTTACTGCATCTCTCCAATATGTGTGTGCAACTTTTCCTTCAATCATCATAGTGCACATTGTATCAAGTATAATCATGTTCCTCCTTTTTGTAAGACCATTCTATTGAGGGGTTCTAGGAGAACTCAACTATCTTTTTATTCCATGTTCTTCATAGTAATCATAAAAATGATCAGAGGTGAACTCTCCTCCTCTATACGATCTTAGACATTTCAGTTTTAGTCCAGATTCATTCTCAACCTTAGCTTTGAATATTTTGAACTTTTCAAAGGCTTTTGACTTCTCTTTTAAGAACACAACCCACATCATCCTTGAAAAAGCATCAAAAAAAAAAATGAAATACCTTCCTCTGTAGTATGATCTTGTTTGGGTAGGACCACATAAATTTGTATGTACTGGGTCCAATTTGTTTTCATCTGAGTTCTGCTTGCTTCTGAAAGAACTCCTTACATGATTTCCCATAACACATTCCCTGCACATTGTGTCAACTGGTCTTGCTATACTTGGAAGATCTCTGACTGCCTTGACATTACTTATCTTTACTATGTTATCAAAATTGATATGACAGAGTCTTTTGTGCCATAACCAACTATCATCCACTTTCGAAACAAAACAAATTATATCTGAATTGATCTGAAAAACATTATCTTTTATTTGGAGCCTAATGCAATCATGTCTCCATCCTTGTTGTTAATGATGCACTTGTTGTCTTTTAACTCCAAATGATAACCTTTGTCAAGTAGCTATCCAAAACTTAGCAAGTTATGATGTAATCCATCAACATACAGAACATCATTTGTCTTGTTCTTTCCATCCAAAGTGATAGAACCTCTGCCTATGATAGGTTTAGGAGTGTTATCTCCAAATCTCACTATACCACCTTTGTATTTGTCTAGATGAACAAATCTATCTTTATCACCTGTCATATGGTGAGACCATCCACTGTCAATGATCCAATTAGTTTTGATGTCTTCTTTGGAAATTAGGGCTAACTCTTGTTCTTCCTTTACATCTACAATGTCCATTTCCTCACGTAACTTTTCCATGTCTCTAAGGGCAATGAATCCAATTTCCTCATCTCCTGAATCTTCATTAGTTACACCTTCTTCAACATGATAACATTCCTTCTTATATTTAGGTTTGTAATCAGGTCTGAACTTCTTGACTCTTGTGGGACACTTAGATGCAGAGTGACCAATCTTGTTGCATGAAAAATATTTGAATGGAAGTTGTCCTTCATATTTTCCTTTTCCTTTCTTTTCTCTTTTAGCAATCATAGAAATGATATCTTCTAGTTCTTCATCAATTTCTTCTTTCTCATTATGGCTAGAGATGTGTAAGGATTTCTTACCATGAACTGAGGCTTTGAAAGTTGTTTCACTTTTAGGTTTAGTCTTTAATCTTGATATCTCAAATGCAGAGATTTTGCTGATCAAAGTCTCTCTCTTGAAATCTTGTGAGAATTGCATGGTTTCCTCTAGAATACTTATCTTATTTTCATAGTCTGATGTTAGGGTAGTTAACAACTTGTCCATTATATCTTCTTCTGATATTTCTCCACCATTGTTTATGATTCCAGAGACTGCTTCATTTATCCTTTGATTGTAGGCTCTAATGTTCTCTTCAGGTAACATCTCAAGGCTGTTGTATTTCTTTTTCCATGTCTTCCTGCATGCATTCTTTTCTTGAATATCCCCTTCAAAAATTTCTTCTAAATACTTCCATATTGTGTATGCCTTGTCTAATTTCTTGATCTCAAAAAATTCACTGTCAGATAGTGTGCTTATAAGGGATTCTTTGGAAACTACATTAGTTGTGAATGTATGCTTCTGTTTACTAGTAACATCATCTCTTGATAGATCTTTTAAAGAGGGAATAGAAACTTCTTGTGTGGCTATCTCAAAAATATCAAAACCAACACACTGTAGATGGGTTATCATTTTTCTTTTCCAATCCAGATAATTTTCTCCATCAAACTTAGGGCTCTCTTTTCTGAAGTAAGACATATGATCTACCTTAAGTTGTTAGGCTTCTTCTCCAAGGCACTTGGCTCTGATACAAACTGTTATAATAGTCCCAAAGGATAACTGAGAGGGGGGTGAATTAGTTATCAACTAATTTAATTCTTTTCCCTTATTAACTTCAGAATACAATAAAGTAAATTCTCATTCAGACAACACAATACACAACACACAATTTGATTATGGGGAAACCAAATGGTAAAAACCCCGGTGGGAATTAGCACCCATAATGAACTATACTTGTTTATAGTAATCCCTGTTAGAAGATCTTGCAACCCTGTTAGGAGTTGTTCTTTACAAAGAAATAAGTATAGAGACCTGGTTAAGGGTCTGACCCTATTAGGAGCTTTTACAAATAACCCTATTAGGGGTGAGGACTCACTGTCCAAAAGCTCACTGCTTCAATGGTGAAGGCTACAACCTTCTATAGAATAGATATGCACTATATCTAATGATAAAATATAGAGTAGACCTGCTATCTTGATCAGTTCCATTATATTATAATATTCTACTGCTTCTTCACATAGACTCTTGATGAATGAACCACAACTAATATTCTACTCTGTACATTTTCTGTCTCTTTTCATATCATTAACACTTTGTGTTTACAAATGAACTGTTATAGGTATCTTCTTTGAAGTAGAGAGTCATGTCATCTCTTGGAAACACTTCAACAACATCTTTTTCAGCTTAACTAAGAACACAAATAATATTACGTCTGTGCAACACAAACTGAACAGACGCGACGCTTCACTAAGTCGGCTTCACCAAATCATCCCAAATAGCACGATCTTGATGTTACATGATAGGCGCATTTAACCAAACATAGTTAACTCATAACTAATCATGAATATACACATGCATATCCTGAAGATAGGTGCAACTCAAGAAAAACATTAAATACGTTGGCTCTGAATAGATACTCTTCCAGAACTGTAACTGCCAATAACAGAATTACACAACTTGACTAAAACATCATATCTGGATCTGCATGTATGAACATAACATACTAAACACGTCTAAAATCTAAATATACCCATGCAAGGCTTTATATCATCATTCTGATAAGTACATACATAATTACTACTATATATTATATGTTGTCATCAATGACAAACATACAATCAATCAACTGCATAGCAACAAATCTCCAACATAAACCTCTCGTACAGACAAGGCTACTAACTATGCCAAAACCAACATCTCACTGGACAAAAAAGCATCCATTCACACTCCATCCTAGCCTGTACTAGTGCTCAAGGAACATGGGTGAGGTACTCATTATCTCATTAATTCATTTTAAACCCCATTTAATGTATTATGTTATCACTTAATTAAGTTACAAGTATATTAAGTGATCTTGGAAGCCACTTGTGAACCTCGATGCTTATTGCAAGCCACCCCCATCTATAAATTTTGATAACCTACCCTAGGATTATAATCCATAAATGAAGCTCATAAATCTCATAAAAGTATGATCCACAAATCAATTCCTTAAAACTATCAGGAACACATATTGGTTCTTAAAACCATATCCATCATAAATAAAGTTAGTTTATGAAGTTTGTTCCATAATATTAAGGAGCACATAGGACCCAATAATCATAACATCACAATATACCATCAAGGATCATAATACATGTATAAGATCAAAACTATAATAGTGTCAGAAACCATAAAAGAAATATGATACAAAAGACCCACATACATTAGAAACTACAAAACATCAATGCACAATCCCAAGCCTCTAGTAACAATCCCTAAAAGTCATCTAAACCCCGCCAAAACATTAACAAAGTTTAAGTATTAACCTACTATTGGTAAACAGATTTGGCTTCTCAAAACACCTGCACAAAATGACTCCTAAACACCCAAGGCTGAAAGACAAATTGTAACACAACAGTTGGGTCACTTCGCTATTGAAAAGTGTAAGTGCCCTCTGAATTATCTGGGTATAGCTACCCGTATATGATTTTCAAAGAGTTTCTAATAGAAACAAAAAGAACATACATATGTACTTTTACCAAAAAGTACTTAAAGGATCTCTCAACATACTCACAGGTATGGAGGAATTCTTACAAAGAGATTACAATAGAAACTAAAGAATCAGAAGACACAAAGTTCTCCAGATTTCAAAGATTTGGAAAAACAAAAATTTCAAAGAAACTAAACTTGGATGAAAAGAATGATAATCATTCTGCACTCCTTTACAACTACAAAAGAAAACTAAAGAAGAAACTTCTCTTCCAGCACAAAGACTTTAGAAAAGAAAAGCCTCCTCTCTACCCTACATTACAATAAAAATCCTAAACTATCCCTACCCTGGCACAAAGTCTCTTGGGTCAGGAAGAATCTGGAACCCCTGTGAAGGTTGGTCTTTTGCATTAAATAGAACTCTGGAAAGTCTCCTTTCAATTTTTGTAACTGATTTTCTTAAATATTCTTCCATCTCTATCTCTTCCCGATGAAATTTTCATAATATCTTTTCATTTCTTTTGTCTTTACAAATATTTAAAGTTTAATCACATGTTTTGATCAGTTGTAAATGTCTTCAATTGGGTGTTGAGAGATTTCCCTATATCTAAGGAAATAACCTCTACGTGTCACTTTAGAAGAGAGTCCTGGGGTAAGCTATTTGCCATCTGGATCCACACATGTTGGTCTACTAATTTTGCATTTGCCTTTTTAGCTTAAATCAATTGCATTACCTTTATTTATACTGAATCCCATTTTCATGGTCACCACAGAGGTTTCTGACTTCTTTTTTTACACTCGGTACTCATCTTCAAAATCATATCTGTGCTTTTTACCTTTTTCATGTTCAAAATGGGGATAAATTATTTGGAATCCTGCCATAATGGACTATGGCAATGATCGTTCTATTAGACCAAATATCTGCTCAAGACAAGAGTAGCTTGGCCGAGTCACTTTGTGCCATCTATGAAACCAAACCTGCTCTGTATTTCTAACCACTATGTGCATTTTGGAAACCAAGTGATTTGATGTATCTCCACTCTGAGAAATCGAGGGATTTCACCGTATATAGAATAGACATATAAATGTCAGGTACATTAATGTTGCAACCTCAAATCTCTCCCAATTTTAGCTCTAATGCTTAGGGACACTTCAAAATCCAACTGTGTATATCATCATTTTGTTAGACAGCTAATCACGATGAGAGGGTTGGGACATTCGGGCCTTCAATTCATAGTCCCATCGAGAAACCTTTTGCAATGGCTCCATTCTTTTTCTCGATGATGATGAGACATCTCTTCCATCACACCCCTACCTGCCATCGGGTATTCATGTTGATCTTTCTGCCTATGAAGAGGTTTAAGTGGTCTATGTCATTTCTTTCATCCTCTTACTATCATGCCGAGCTCAACCATTTACACAGTCACCAAGTATCCATTCCTCATCCTTAACATGTGGCTTCACCTGTATACATGAATTATAGTTTTTGGTGCACATACATATAAGGATCAAAGGCATTTTGTCAAACATTTGGTCTGCATCCTCTATTTTTCTACATATTGTCGGCCACTTGCATCAAACTTCTATTGACACCTGACATGATTGGTGGCTCACATATATGATATCGGCTATAAGACATGAGCCCAATATCTATTGATGTATTTGGTCGAAGTCAAAGCAAATGGTCCTTCACTGAAACTCTGAATCACTCCCGGTCTGATTGAATGAGGAAATTAAAGAGTGACCATTATCTCTCTATTCACAGGTTTCAATGAAAAGAGTTGATTAAGTTTCTAATCTCCCTTTTGAGAGGTCAATGGCTCTCACTTATATAGAGGATGGGCATTTGCATATGGACCCGCTGTGAGCACAATTCACAGTGATTGGTATACCATCTTCCATGCATACTTAGATTATCATGGGAACTTTGCTTGAGACATCTCATCAAACAACTCAAGTCTTTTATTAAGTCATT
>MU227154.1:2118294-2147545 GCA_018584345.1 Thuja plicata
AAGATTGATGAAAATTTTATGGTTCAAGAAAGATACTATGAATATGCACCTATGATTGAGGATGAACCCAGACCTAGCAGCAAAGATACTGTTATTGAAGAAATGTTTGATTGCATTGATGTCTCATACAATGACCCTGAATCAAGTAGAGAAGAATCACAGATTGTAGAAGAAGAAGAAGAAGACACACCTAAGGTTCCAAAATTCACATCTAGATACCACTCTAAAGATGACATCATTGGAGATCAGAGTAGCAGTGTTTTGACAAGATCTAAAGCAAAAGGTCTAGCAATAGATGAAGAGGTATGTTTACTTTCACAGATTGAACCCTTAAGTGTTGAAGATGTTTGTAATGATCATGATTAGAAGAATGCAATGAAAGAAGAATTAGATTAGATAATTAAAAAAGATACATGGGAATTGGTCCCTAGACCCAGAGACAAAAAAGTGATTGGAACAAAGTGGGTATTCAGAAACAAGATGAATGAAGATGGTACAGTAGTAAGAAACAAAGAAAGATTGGTATGCAAGGGATATGCGCAGAAAGAAGGAATAGACTACACTGATACATTTGCCCCTATGAGCAGACTGGAATCCATTAAGTTGTTTCTGGCATATGCAATAGTCAAAGAATTTAAAGTTTATCAAATGGATGTAAAATCAGCTTTTATGAATGGTGATTTGAATGAAGAAGTCTACATTGAACAACCTGAAGGATTTAGTCTTTGAGATGAACCAGACATGGTATGCAAATTGAAGAAAGCACTCTATGGTCTTAAACAAGCCCCAAGAGCTTGGTATGAGAGACTTGATGGTTATCTTACCAAGATTGGATTCAAGAAAGGAGCAGCAGATTATAACTTATTTACAAGAGAAACACCTGATGGATTATTGTTAGTTGCTATATTTTTTGATGACATTATCTTTGGGGGTAATGACAAACTCAGTAAAGCATTTGAAAAGGAAATGTAGAATGAATTTTAAATGAGTATGATTGGTCATATACAATACTTTTTGGGACTGAATGTAAAACAAACAGATAAAGGTATATTCATTAATCAGTCTAAATATGTGAAGGAAATACTAAAGACTTTTCAGATGGATGATTGTAAACCAGTATGCACTCCCATGATAATAGGAAGCAAGCTTTCAAAAGGTGATGAATACACAAAATTTGATAAGACATTATACAAATCTATGATTGGTAAACTCATTTATCTAACTCAATCTAGACCTAACATATCTAATGTAGTTGGCATTGTTGGAAGATTTAGAGCTGAACCCAAGCAGAGTCACCTAATGGCAATCAAGAGGATATTT
This sequence comes from Thuja plicata, assembly GCA_018584345.1. Lineage (NCBI taxonomy): Eukaryota > Viridiplantae > Streptophyta > Pinopsida > Cupressales > Cupressaceae > Thuja > Thuja plicata. The sequence goes on from MU227154.1 coordinate 2,119,615, forward strand.
AGATATCTAAAGGGAACTATAGACTATCGCTTATGGTATCCTAAATTAGAAAATGTAAAGCTTCATGTGTATACAGATTCAGATTCAGAAGGTTGTATTGATGACATGAAGAGCACTTCAGGAGGAGCAGTATTCTTTGGAGACAGATTGGTTTCTTGGATAAGCAAGAAGCAGAACTTTATTTCTCAGTCAATAGCAGAAACTGGATATGTTGCAGCAGCACTGAATTGTTCAACTATGGTTTGGATCAAGCAGATGGTTAAAGACTTTGGTATTCAGGTTGATTATCCTATTTTTATTCATTGTGATAATACTAGCACTTTCAACATGTCTAAGAATCCTGTGATGCATGCAAGGACAAAACACATAGAGACCAAGTACCATTTCTTAAGAGAAAAGGTTGCAGACAAAGAAGTTAAATTGGACTATGTAAACACCAAAGAACAGTTGGCAGATATTTTCACAAAGCCCTAATCAAAGGATATTTTTAATTATCTTAGGGAGAAGTTGGGAGTAATTCCCTCTCCTAAGTTTGTTTAGAAAAAGTAGAAAAGACATCAGTCATTAAATGACTGATGAATGGTTGACTAATCTACTTCTGGAGTAGTACCTATTCCTAAAGAACTATGGTGCCCAATTCCATTGATGTCAAAGGGGGAGTATAGATTAAGGAGGAATATGTACTAAGGGGGAGCATATACTTTGGGGGAGTATATAAATGGAACAAAAACATAGACAGAGGAACTGCAGCAGTTTAGAGAAATATTTGATGAGGACATTGAGAAGATTGTAAAAGAAAGAGGACACCATGACCAGAGGACATTTTTGATATCATATGTTTCCATCAATGTCAAAGGGGGAGATTGTTGGAGATTTGATTCTGAGCAGTTGATTGATTGTATGCTTGTCATTGATGACAACATATAACACACAGTAGTAATTCTGTATGCACTTATCCAAATGATGATATGAAGACTTGCGTGGATAGATACATGTTGTTGACATTTTTATTATGTTATGTTCATACATGCAGACCCAGATATCATGTTCTAGTAAAGTTATGTAATTTTTTTATTGGCAGTTACAGTTGTGGAAGTGTAATGGTTTAGGGACGCCGTATATCACATGTTTCTTGAGTTGCACCTATCTTCTGTATATGTGTGTGTATATTCATGTTTAGTTATGAGCTGATGATATTAATTCAAAGGTGCCAAACGTGTTTCAAGAAGATTACAAAGTTAGAGTAAAATTGGTGAGGCCGACTTAGTGAAGCATCGCGTCTATTTGGTTTATACTTGCATGGTTGTAATTATGTTTGTGTGCTTAGTAGAGCCGACAAGAATGTTATGAAGAGTTTTCTTATAGGTCCCATGATCTCATACTATGAGGAAGATAATTATAGAAAGTCAAAGGTGACATGCTAAGTGTGAATGATATGAAAAAGATAAGAAAGATGTACAGAGCAGATTATCAGAGTTGGTTCATTCATCAAGAGTCTATGTGAAGAAGAAGTAAAAGATTGTAATACACTGGAACTGATCAAGACAGCAGGTCTACTCTATAGTTCATCATTAGATATAGTGCATATCTGTTATTCAAAAGGTTGTAGCCTTCACCATCAAGTAGTGAGCTTTTGGACAGTGAGTCCACCACCCCTAACATGGTTATTTGTAAAAGACTCCTAACAGGGTCTGACCCTTAACCAGGTCACTATACTTATTGCATTATATTGTACAACTCCTAACAGGGTTGAAATATCTTCTAACAGGGATTACTACAAACAAGTATAGTTTATTGTGGGTGCTAATTCCCACCAGGGTTTTTACCATTTGGTTTCCCCATAATCAAATTATGTGTTAAGTACTGTGTTATCTGATTAAGCATTTACTTGGTTGTATTCTAAAGTTAAAGAAGTAAAAATAACTAAAGTTACTGATAACTGATTCACCCCACCTCTCATTTATCCTTTGGGACTATTCTAACACTATGTACTTCTCTAAAATAACTTGAAGAGTGGGTACTATCAAAATAAGATGAAGGAAGGTGATGAGTGGAAGTCAGCATTTAAGACTATAGAGGGGTTTTATGAATGGTTAGTTATGCCCTTTGGGTTTACCAATGCACCAAGCACCTTTATGAGGGTGATGAATGAAGTCTTGAAGGGCTATATAGGTGTTTTTGTAGTTGTCTATTTAGATGACATCCTCATATTCAGTAAAACAAAAGAGGATCATATGAAACACTTGGAGTTAGTGTTGAAGAAGTTGCAAGAGGATAAATTCACCATAAACCTTGAGAAGAGTGAGTTCATGAAAGAAGAACTAGTCTACCTTGGCTTTGTAGTTTCCAAGGGTGATTTGAAAATGGACAAAGATAAAGTAGAGGCCATATTGAACTGGCCTACTCCTAAGACAGGGAATGGAGTTAGGAGCTTCCATGGGTTAGCCCAATTCTATAGGAGGTTCATTAGGAGGTTCAGTGAGATTTGTGCTCCAGTCCTAGAGACTATAAAAGGGGGATTGAAAACAAAGTTTGTGTGGACCAAGGAAACCAATGAGGGGTTTGAGAGGTTGAAGAAGGAAGTGGCTACTTAGCCTATATTGTTGTTACCTAGCTTTGATAAACCATTCATTGTGTAATGTGATGCAAGAAGCATTGCAGTGGGAGCTGTCCTAAGCCAAGAAGGCAGGCATGAGGCCTTTTTTAGTGAAAGACTAAATGAGGCTAAGTCTAGGTACTCTTCCTATGACTTGGAGCTATATTCTCTTGTGCAAGCCTTAAAAAAGTGGAGGCATTATCTATTTCCTAAAGAGTTTTTTGTCTTTACAGATAACCAAGCATTGAGTTACATAAACACTCAAGACAAGCTTAGCTTGAGGCACATAAAATGGATAGAGTTCCTATAGTCATATACCTTCACTATAAAACATAAGAAGGGGGTGCAAAACAAAGTTGCAGATGCCCTTAATAGGAGACTAATCACCATCCAAGAGATTCAGTTGCAAAGTATAGGAGTTAAAGGTTTTAAGGACCTATATGAGGGAGATTCAGATTTCTCAGAGATTTACAAAGTGTGCAAAGATTTTGAGAATCACTTTCATAGTGAGTTTGTAGAGTATAAATTACAGAATGGGTTTCTATTCAAAGGAAATCAACTTTTTGTTCTAAAATGTTCAATGAGGGAGAACCTCATTTAGGAGAAACATAATGGGAGCCTAAGTGGAAACTTTGGACTAAATAAGACATTGGACTTAGTGGAAAGGTTCTATTGGTGACCAAAGATGTAGAAGGAAGTGAGAAGGTATGTGGTGTAGTGTGGGATATGTCAGAAGGCTAAAGGCAGTTCATAAAATGTAGGACTTTACCAGCCATTACCCATCCCAAGTAGACCTTGGGAGTGCATAAGTATGGACTTCATAGTGGGGTTACCTAGGACTCCAACTAGTTTAGACAGTGTGTTTGCAGTGGTAGACATGTTTAGTAAAATGAGTCACTTCATACCATGAAAAAAAACACATGATTCCAACCATATTGCCTACTTTTTCTTCAAGGAAATAGCGAGGATTCATGGCCTACCATTGAGTATTGTTGCAGACAGGGATGTGAAGTTCATGGGTCACTTTTGGAAGACCCTACGGAAGAGACTAGGTACAAACTTATCTCATGGATCTGCCTATCATCCTCAAATGGATGGGAAGAATGAATTAATCAATAAATTTCTTGGGAACTTGCTTAGGTGTATGACAAAGGAATATGGACAAGGATGGGAGCAATTTATTCCACAGGAAGAATTTTCCTATAATGATAGCACAAATAGGACTACAGGAAAAAGTACATTTGAGATTGTGTATGGGGCACATATAAGGGGTGTGATGGAGCTCAGAGACCTCAAGGGATATGAGGGAGTTAGTGGGCATGCTGATGACTTCACACAATCAATGAAGGAAGTGCATGAACAAGTGCAAAAGACCTTAAAGGAGGCCAATAAGAAGTTGAAGGCAAAAAGAGATGAGGGAAGAAGAGATTTGTAGTTTGAAGTGGGTGAGTTAGTAATGGTGTTCCTGAATAAGGCAAGACTACAAAAGGGGATACCTAGTAAGCTACAGATGAAAATAATTGGACCTTGCAGGATGTTGGCTAAGTATGAACCTAATGCTTATAAGGTGGAGTTTCCCAAGGAGATGTCAATTTCTCCAATCTTCAATGTGAAGGATTTGATCAAGTATAAGGGGTTGAATATGGATGAGTTTCAGTACAGTACAAAGGTGCATAAGGATATGGGAGATTTCAAGACTTTGGAACAAGTCAAGTCACAAGTGGAGAAGATATTGTATTCAAGAGTAAAGAAGAAGGCAAGACACAAAGTCTATATGAAGCTTCTAGTGAAGTGGAGACAACAACCAGAATCAGAAACCACTTGGATAGCTGAGAGTGACTTCAAGAAGTATGGAATCAGTGAGGATTTCCTGACACCACAGGTACCTTAACTTACTTGTTACAGGGGGAGGATGGTGCAGGAGCACCCTAAGGTCTTCAGGTAGATCTTTAGTCAGTTTTGGCTTGTAGGTTGGTTTGGCCAACCATCCATGAATAAGGACTAATCTATAAAGTCCCTATTGTGTTTTGAGGTGTGATTAGAGTTAGAAAAGATTAGGGTTTGCATGTTGTTGAGTCTAGTTGATTCTAGGGGTCTAGAACCTAGAAGTCAACTCAAAAGTCAAAGGGTTGACCAAAGTCCCAAAGTGGGAAGATTTTTAATTTTTTAATGTTATTAAGTCATTTGAGGTCAATTGGTAAGGTTTGGAACCAATTAGGACCCTCAAAGTTGAGAAAGTGACATTTTGACAAAAGTTGTCAAAGTTGTCATGATAACATTTCCTAGATTTTAGGAATCGGCTCTTATGATGCCCAAATCCTGACCAAGGGGTCTAGAAAGGTGAGATGGAAGTATATAAGTTTATTTAAACCCTAATCTAATAGTTATATTTCATATTGTACGGACTGGTGTTTGTAAAGAACTAATTTGCAATGTAATTAAGTTACTGTGCCATCATCCATCTCTTTTATGGATTGAATGAAAGCATAGAGAGTGTTTGAAATGTAATTTTTGAGGTATTTTTTGCATTATATTAGTTAGTAGTTCTTTCTGGTTAGCTTTTGTTTAATTTCTTGCATTTTGTGAGTTCACTGGCCAATTTTGGTCCAGTCATGTAAAGAAGGGTTTTTCTTGGTGTTCCTGTGGTTCAAACTCCATGAACACTTGGAGTCAATCAAAGCCTTGTACATAATTTTTAAATTTGTCTTGTGGAGTGTGTGTGTGCAGGGGAAGCTTGAGAACAATCAGGCCCTAGGCGAGTACTAGATATTCTCGCTAGGGTGACTGAGTAGTGCAGCAACAATGGAGGTTACCAGTTGATTGGTATGTGCCAATCAATGATAGTGGAGTGTAGGGGCATGATGTGAAGACCATTTTATGGAAGAAGGGGTTCATAGGATCCCATTAGATCAGTGGAAGAAGTTCAAGAAACTAGACTAGCCATCATGCTCTAGAAACCCTTATTTTTAGGGGTTTGGTGAAAGCCCACTGTATGGACAAAGTAGGTATTTGAGACCTAGAAAATATTTAAGGGGAGGAAAAACCCACATGGAATATGTAATTTTTTTCTAGGGTTGTTAAGGTATTTTAAGAGAAAAATCACCTTTTTCAGTGATTAGGAGGGCTAATAGGACTAAAAAGGCTACAAGGCCTAAAAGGCTAGTAATTTGGAACTCGATTGGGAAATGGATGAAAGATCCACAAAATTAGATCCATAGGGGTTGGCTAAACCTAAGAGGAGTCAAGAAACCAATCCAAAAGAAGTTGACACCATTGGGTTTCTAGGTGATCAGGGAAGCCATGAAAGAGTAGAGCTATGGAGATGGGTTTAGTGAAGAGTTTGAAGTTGGTGGAGAGCTCCTAGTGTGTTAGGGGATCATAGAGGCATCCTCTAGTTAGGGTAGTGATAGAGACCCTAAAAGAAGACCAAGAGAAAGGTCTTAGAGAGAGAGAGAAGGATCTAGGAGAGGATCTCCCCATCAGATGTATGACTCTAAAGACTTCATTAGAGGAGCATTGAGAGAAATAATGAATCACAATTTGGCTCAAAATCAGCCTATGGCAGTTGATGATGTTGTTAGAAATGTTCTCAGTGAAGATATATGTGAGGAGAGAGCCCTTAAATGGAGAAATATTGTAAGGGTAGAGGAATAATTGAAAAAGGAACACCCTACCCATCCACACCTGAGAAAAGGCCATCAAAGAAACAAAACTTGATGAATGTACCACAAAAGGCAAGGCAAAAGGCACTACAAATCCTTCTAGGTAATTTCAATTAATTTTTTGAATTAAGAAAAAAAAAATTGACATCATAGGCAGAAGAGGGAAAAAAGACCCTAGATGAGTTAGAATTGGTTGCAGCTAGATTGGATGACAGGGTCATCCAAGCTAAAGAGTTTATAGATGATGATGAATTCATCAAGTCCGATGAGTTTAAAATTTTTCTCTTTAGAGTTAAGAAAAATGAATTAACATGGTCTTTGAAACTAGGGGAATAACAGGAAAATACTGTTGAAATGATTTAAAAATTACAGGCATATGATCCCAACAGTGAAACATTAACCATGGAGGAGGCAAGAGATCTTGTGAAGAGAAGTGGCATGTTGCTGATCCCTGGATGGGACTTGGAGTTCTCATTCTTAATTGACCAAATCAAGAGGCAAGATAAAGCTATAGCTTATGAATCTTTTGGCCCTGATGGACTACAGATGGGTTCTGGATTCAATATGGATAGTAAGACACAAGTAGTATGGTGTGTGGCCCTAGAATCTAATAAGCCTAGATTGGTTGACATCCAAGACACAACATAGGGTATCCAATTAATATGGAGGTTTCAGGACACTATAGGATCAAAGATAGAAAATTTCCTACATCATGCATCCTCCATGAATAAGGCAATAGTTGAAGACTTAGAGAACATGCTAGCAAGGACATTCAGAGATTATGTGTCAACTAGGAAAAAGTTTGAAGAGGAATTGAAGAAGAATTTTGTCCTGGATAAGAATGCGAAGGAGCTAAAAGATGAAATAAATAGTCTAAAAAATCAATCCAAGGAATTTACAAAGGGGGGTTAGCTCCATAAATTGCAATAGAAAACATAATAATGGACATTGATTAGCCTGCTGATACTGGAATTGCTGAAAAGGAGACGTTGAAGAAGGTCCTATTGCACAAAGTAAATATTTTAAAAGGGAAGTCTGAAATCATTCATAGCACATTCATTTCTTTGCAGGGGGAAGAATATCAATGTTATAATGCCTTGTCTGTACTAACCCCATTATTTAATACTTGGGGCCCATACTTGCAATTCCTTGAGAGGTTAATTTTACTAAGGGGAAAAAAATGGAGTTACCTGACAAAATAATTGATGTTAAGGAAATGGTGTTATTACTAAAGGATTTGTATACATTTTTCAATGGAAATTTAAAAAACATTCAGGCAAAGATAAAGTATTTTTCTAAAGAGTCTGAAGGATATATCCCTACTATTGTGGACACAAAGGGACAGTTGAAGGACTGACAAGAGTGGGTTGATTCTTTCAACCAAATTTTGGATGCTAGCAAGGTGGCTTCTTATTTTGTTGGTGATGCTAACATTTTAACTTTTTTTGAAGTTGTGAATGAATTTTACAAGCAGGAGATTGACATGAATAAGTTTATTGCTGAATCTTAAGCCATAACAAATGCCAAGTGGAACAAATGCATTAAATAATTAGATACAGTTAGAGCGATAACTTGGCCATCAAAGAGGGAAATTGTGGTGTGGGAAAACATTGGAGAGATGCAAGCCTTCTCACATTTACATGGATGATGGAAGTAGTTGAGACAATTTTGGTATTAGCTAAAGAGCCAATAGAGGGAGGTTAGTTAATTCAAATAGGGTATCTTATCTTTGTGGTTCACCTGTTGTGGATACACATTTGGTGCAAACCAAGACTGATTCTAAAGAATCATGGCTGCCAGCTATCGCTCTTATAACTATTTCCAAACTTGTTTACCAATGTTAGTTTTTATTTTATGATAGAAGCCTCTGGTACTATGATCATTAATCATTGACATTGATGTATAAATTTCATGGAAGTTAATACAATTATACAAGGATATTTTGTAATTTTTTGGTAGAAGTCTCTGGTACTATGATCATTGATCATTGAATTTGATGTATAAATTTTGAGGATGTTAATACAAGGATATTTTTAATTTTTTGATAGAAGTCTCTGGTACTATGATCATTGAATCTTGATCATTGATGTATAAATTTCAAGGAATTTAATACAAGGATATTTTGTAATTTTCTGTGCCTGTGTAATTTTGTAAAGAGCTCAAGATTGCAGTTGTGATTTGTTTAAAATTGAATGTAATAATGTATAATGTCATATTATTATATTAATTTTTGCTTTTAGGAAATTAGGAATTTAGGAATTATTAAATTAAGTAAATTCTTTTGCTTCAAGGAATTAAGGATTTAAGTAAATGCCTAGTATTAAGAAATTAGAATTTGTGAATGACTAATGAGTATAACAAATAATAAATTGAAAATTTATAGGAAATTAAGAAGCTTTGACCACTGACAATGTTCCGAAGCCGGGTTGTTTTGTAACTTCTCAATGGTTAAGTGGTTAGGATGGTGATGGCTCGATGGGTTCTGAACTTCCAAGGGACTCCTGACTAATGACACACATAACTTCAAAATTAAAGTGACAATTAGTTAAAAAAAATTAAGTGACAGTGTGTAACGGTGTTGAAAGTGACAGTTAGTTCCATGCCACGTGAAAAGTGTCGAGAAATGGACTGCGACATGTGTCAACGGTTAGATTAATATTTGTCACTTTTTTAGGAATAGTTCTAAACTTATGATAGTAATAATCAAGTGGTTATGGAGCTTCATGAGGGTTTTTTGGTTGTTAGTGTTGGTGGTTATGAAGTTGAGATGTAGCATTTGGTGGATTGGCGTAACTTTGGAAAGGTTAATTAGTTACAAGATTAAACAGTTTAGAGGTTACGAAAGGATTTGTGTGGGACTTTGAAAGGTTATATGATAGCAGAGATGTTAAGAAGACCATCACCATAACTTTGGAAGGGTTCCAAAGGCCTCTAATTTACATGTAGCAAAGTTGAGATAGGGTTAGACAAACTTTTTGTGTAACTTCGGAGCCAGGCCAGCTTAAGTTTTGAATCTTGATTCTTGATTCTTGAAATAACATATTAGCATGGCTGCATGACTATGAGGCAAAGAGAGCCAAGGCATTTACACTTTACAGTGAATAAAAAGGGAATTAATAATTATATGATTATAGTATATACTTCAAATTTCATGAACATTCTACATTACAAAAATCATGAATTCAAATTACAAAAATCATGGAAAATACTTATTACTTGTAATATGAGTCAAATTGTCAATATTCAAGTCCAACAAGTACAGTAATAACTAAAAGGTAATAAGCATATAGTGTATAAATACCTATTAACCAAAATTTGAATGCTAATTCTAAATCACTTCACTCACTCAGTGAGCAATCTGCAACTTCTATATCCCACATGGAATCCAGCTCCTAAAATTCACTAGTAGCAAGAGCTTCTTCTTCATTCTAAGTTGGGTATTCAAAATCAAAAAAATCTTCATCTTAATTCTGAGTCTGGGACCAAGATCCATTATTTTTCTCAGAACTAGCAGTAGCACCAGTACCACTAGGTTTTGAAGTGTTCAAAATCCCTCGTCTTTCACACATGGAATTCCAAATTGCCAATGCCTTATCATAAGGAAACTCTCTAACATTGTACTGAGTTGCAAAGAACCTCAAGCAAGTTTCCAAATTTCTATCTAGTAAGTTTCTGGTATTTGATTTCAAAATCCCCAATGCACTGAAAAATCTTTCATCTTCCATCGACCCCAATATCATTGTTTGACATAAATCAACAAGTTTGAAATATTCTGATATTGAATCACACAATACTTTACTCTGGTCTATCCTTTTCCAAATCTTGGTTATTACACTAGGTTCAAATGGATTCTCTAATTTTTTTATCTGCAATTTCATACATGATGCAAATTGTCTACATTGTTTTTTAAAGATTAGCTGAATCTAAAATTCCTTCAATTGATTGTCCATTGGAATCTGCATGTTTTGAAAACTCTCTGATCAATTCATCAATATTTTTATGAAAGATATGTGCATCAGTTTTTTTATCTCTGAAGTTTTTCCAAAAACAAGGAAACACACAACCCATGGCTTCAATAATTTCTTCTCAAGGGAATCTTTCACGAATCTCACTTGAAATTTGGTAGGAAATTGACTTCAAATCATCACTAACAAATTTAACAATCCTATCAAAATTAACCATTTTAACTGGAAGTAGTCTGCCTCGCTTTCTCGTCTTAGATTGGTGCATTGGTATTTCATATCCTTTCTTAAACACACATAAATAATTTTTTGCATTAAATTGTAAAACATTCTCAGCATGATTCAAATCTATAATTGTCTGCCACCTAAAAAATTTGGGCTTTGAATTTTTTTCATATCTGAGTACAGAAAATCCAGGGCAATGCTTGTCATTCTACGTAAAATGTTATGCTCATGGATATACATAGTTTTTTCTTGGGCTTTCTTAACAAGTTTGTTCATTAAATCCAACATGGGGAGAAGACTGGATAAAGTTAACAGAGTCTCTATATCACTTAACTTATGTAACAAATTAGGAGCTTTGTCTACTGTAAGGTATTTCTCATATATTAGTCCAATCAAGGATTGATATTCTATTAGAACTCTTTCTACTAGTCCATGCAATGAGATCCATCTGTTCTCAACATCCTTGAGAAGCTTGTTTCCTGGTGTTACTCCCTCTAAAAAAATCTTAAATTTTGCAAAATGTTTAGGACTTCTGCAGAAGTAAGAGTATATCTCGTGAACTAGATCTTGAACTTTTGACACTATAGGAAAATCGCTTACAATTTTATATGCTAAATTCATTTGATGGGCCATGCAATGTATGCCAAGTATGTAAGGTGCAATACTAGTTTGTAATCTTGCACACAGACCATTCCTTTGGCCTTGCATTACTGCAGCTCCATCAGCTCCAACACACACTAACTTCTTGCCAATTGTCAAATCATCCATACCAACAACTTCATTCAAAGCATTCTTCACTTCAAAATATAAGTTTTTTGCTGTTGAATTGCCCCTCATTTTATGAACACAAAGTAGATGAGCTTGACAAACATGTTCTTTTACTACGTACACATGCATACAGACCCAAGAAGTGTTATCTACTGTTGTAACTTCATCTATGGATAATGAAATGAATCTGGACTGTTTTACTTTCTCCTATAAATTTTGCTTTTCCACCTCAGAAAGACAGTTTTCCATTTCCCATCCAACATTTGTTGACCAATGTGACATAGGATAGTGAGGAACTCTCAAAAGGATAATAAATTACCATATTCTGAGAAGTCTCTCATAGGATTCCCTTTGGACATAATATGAAAAACAACACTCATCTGAATGGTCTTTACCAAGTTTGCTTCATTGGCTGCATGTTTAAACCCAGCCTTGATTAGATTTCACTACTAGAAATTGTTGTCATTCTCTTATTATGGTCTTCATATTCTATGGCATACTTAACATAAAGACATTCTTCCTTTGACTTCCATCTCATGACTGATATTTCTTGTCCATCTATGATCTATTTTTCATAAACCTTACCAATATGCTTTTCTATAGTGTCATGCTTTAGCTGCAACTTCTTCTCTCTTTTATTTTTCCAGGTACAAATCTTACACCTGCATTATGTTGGTTGTTCATCATTGTTTAGGACTGGTTCAATGAACCAGTACTTTTCTACCCAATCAACCTTAAAATTTCTTATCATTTCCCACTCTCGCCCCATTTTTACTTCCCTTTTTCTTTTCTTCCTACCAACATCATTATTATCTTCATTGCTATCATTTTCATCCATTTGGTTCTGCGCATCCCTTATAACATCTTCTATCATGACACCATTATTATCCTCATTTGATGCATTTTGATTTTCATTTAACTCAATGACAACCCCATCTTGTGGTAGTGGTACTGGTGAGCTACTGTGAATGGCTTTTACACTTGCAATTGCAGAAGTTGATGGAGCAAAAACATTTCCAACTCTAAAGAAAGCCTTTATGGTAGTATCTTTAATTTTTGGGCATTTTGATGGCCTCCTAGACCTTTCACTTCCCTGAGGAGTCTTACCCTGCCCTTCACTACCCTGACAATCAGGAGTCTTACCCTTGTCTAGCTTTCTAATCCCTTCACTACCCTGAGAACAATGAGAAGTATGAGTCTCAATTTCAACCTCCCCTGAAATATCAATCCCTTTAGCAACCTGATACTCAGGATAGTCACCTTTATCCGACATCTTGACCTCTCACTAGTCACTAGGAAATTAATAGCAATACTATGAAATGTGAACAAATAATTTCTTACCTTGGTTTAGCAGCCCAGCTTCCTCTGAATTCTGATTTTCTAAAATGTTGAATCCTCTATTTACTATTGCAAGATTACTATTTGTAAATCTGGCCCTCAAAATTTTTGTAACGGGACATGAAAACTAAAAGACTAACAAATCTCATATTAATTTATCTCAATCCATGATTCAAATTTCCATTTTTTTAAAATTCCCGGGCTTTTGGAAAAAATGTGTCGACCTGAATGTAGGAATTAATAAATGGTTGGATAAATAGGTCATGGTCAATATACCAATTAATTAACTATTGGAGAAATAGGTCATGGTCTATATAACAATTAATTAGTGAGTGGCTAAATAGGGCATGGTTAAGATAACAATATAAACCATTTGGCTATTTTAGATTTTATATGTATTTCATAATTAATACCCTTGGCGAATAAGAGACCATTAAAGAACCACATAAGATTGGTTAAAGGCGAATATATTAGTCAACGTTGTCAAATAGAAAATATTATTGGCAATTCGAATGAATATTTAACTGTTACCATGTCAAGATTGAGTAATTTGGGCCACCGTATACCGTGCACAATTACCAATTCCACCAATAATATTTCCTAGAATTTGCCAAAAGGTGAATATTCACCACTAAAAATTACGCTGGAGGGAATGAATATGATAGTCAAGATCAAAGGTGGGAAAATGAGGATGCATTTATAGAGGAGGAAGGTATATTTGGTAGGTAGTATGGATGGAGCTTGCCCCCAAGTGTAGAGTGCAAGAGGATGAGGATAAGCGAATGGATATATGAGTGGACTTGGAAGACAATGGATATGTGATGAGGAAGATGGTGGAAGGACTCAAGAATCTAGTTCCATGGATGGTATCCCTTGATATGTCCTTTTTTTTATATCATCAAGATGCCTGTTTGCCAGTTTTTCACCAAGATGATTTTTTTTTAAAGACATTTATAAAAAAAAATTTGAAGGATTTTTTATGCTCATAGATGTTGTAAGGATCAGAGTGAAGGGAGATGAAATTGATGGGGGGTATGAAGAGTGGAATAAGGATTAATGCATAGGATTGGATTAATGGGAGGGGAGGATGGGGAAGGATTAGTGGATAATGGATGGGAGGTTGGCAGACTAGTGAATAGATGGAGGAAGGAGGTGTAAAGATATTCATTGCCACACACCTTGAAGGGTGGTGAGTAGCAGAGGAGGAGATTGTGAAGGAGATAGAGTAGAAAAGGCAGATTTTGGGGTGTAAGGACCCAAAATGGATTTGGAAAATGGAGGATTTGAGGACTTATGAATGAAGAAAGTTTTTGGGTTAGCAAGTTTGGATGCCAAATTTTATTTTTCTTTGATGTGAATTGCTTCAATAAGTAGCTTTGGAATCCACATTAATTTATTTTTGGGCCTTTGTGGTATTTTGAATTTTTCTTTTCTTGAACATGTCTTTTAGATGGGACATGTTGATCCTTTGATTTTTGTGGATTTTGAACTTTAAGCACTTTAGTGTTGGCATCCAATTTGCTTCCATTATCCAAGGTAGGGGTGCATGAAGATAGGTGATATGGAGAGTTTATGGATGGAATAATAAAGGGTGAATATTAGAAGGAATTCAAGGAAGTGTTCCTTTGTTGATCTTGCTTAGGTATTTGAGGTGATGGAGGTATGTAGGGACTTAAAATGGATGGAAGGGATGAAGGGTTTTATTTTGGGATATAAGGACCCAAAATGGATTAGGATGAATTAGCGATGGATTTTGGAACATAAGGGCCCAAAATGGATTTGGAGGGGGAATGGATGATGTTTGGAACACAAGGGCCCAATATGGATTTGGAGGATGGGTGATGAGGATATTTGAATGTAGATGGAGGAATTTTGGATATGGAAGCGGTGGAAGGCACACCAACATCTTCATAAATTATATTTTTAGCGGGATACTTATTACTTTGAAAACAAGATGTGAGTCCATGTGAATGGGGTGAGGATATGGAAGGAATGATAGGCTCTTTAAGGAAGCCATCTTGGATAGAGGTGGATAAACCAAGCTTAGATGTATGAGGTTCATGGATGGATTGGATAGGTGTGATGGGATTTTGTGGAGGACTGGGATCATATGGAGGATTGGGCTCTTGAGGGGAATTGAAAGGGATAGTAGGATATTGGGATAGATTGGGATCATGACAAGAAGTTCAAGGGGTAATTTGATCTTGACTTTGAGGAGAATTATATGGTGGTGGAAGGGATGATGGGATATTTGGATGGAAGGATATCATGAAAGGATATGGAGTTAGGAGATGAAGTTACTTGATCTTGACATGGAGAGGGATTATTTTATATGACATGAAAGGGATCATTAGATAGAGTGGGATCAATGGATGGGGTAGGATCTTTAGATGGAAGGCTTGAATCTTCAAATGGAAAGGTAAAAAGGATGTCTTGATCTTGATTAGGGATAGGATCATGAGGGGAATCTTGGGATGGAAGGCTGAAGTCTTCGAATGGAAAGGTGTAAGGGATTTCTTATTCTAGATTAGGAATAGGATCATGAGTTGGATTAAGAAAGGCAAGGTGATCTTGATATGGAAGGCTGGGATCTTCATATAGAAAGATGTCAAAAGATGGGGAGGGATCATGAGATGGAGGAATGCTTAGATCTAGAGGAGGAGAGGATTCCATGTTATCATGATTTGGAACAATAGGTTTATTGTTTCGACTTGTGGGGATGGTTTGATGGATGGAGTGGAAGCATTATGGAAAGATGTAAGATACTTGATTAGGGTAGCTAGAGGAATGGAATAAGCATGGGGCTTAGGAGATGGGGATGTGTTTTCACTCAAGGGAGATGGACGATGTTTGTTGGGACATGGGTTAATGAATTGAGAGGATTGGATGACTTCACTTGGATTTGAGGATTGATTCCTCTTTGCTATTTCATGGATCCAATCACTAAAGAAGTTTGTGGGAACTCAAGATTGAGGAGGCTTAGGAGATGGGGGTATGTCTTCGTGCAATGGAGATGGACACGGGGATTGGAAAACCTTATTTGGAGCTAGAGATGTATACTTTTCTTCTATTTGATCAATCCAATCAAAGAAGTTCATAGGAGATGATAAGTACTCTGGAGGATTTGGATTATATGGAGGTATAGGATTAGATGGAGGACAATGTTTTTCATTTTGCATGTTGAGGACAATGTTTTGAAGTTCTTGGATCTCTTGGGAAAGATGATCATATGTAGAAGGGGGATAGTGAGATGAATTTCCCTTGTCAAAGGTGGAAGAAGGATAAGAAATGGGAGGAGAAGTAGGATTGGATGTGGGGTGTTGAGGAGGAAACTATGGAAAGATAGGAGGTGAATAGTTTTGAGGAAGATATGAGGTTGATGGGAGTGTTTGATAGGTTGGTTGAATTGAAGGGGGGAGATTGGAATATTGCATTTGAAGGTCATTTACCACTTTGTGAATCCAAACTGGGTTCATGATGTTTGAAAGGGGGTTTTGATTTTGATTAGAAGAAGATTAGGATTGATAATGGATGAGGTTGGAAGATAAATGAGGGATGTTTGGAAAGAAGGGGTAATCTTTGACTAAGAGCAATATTTTTGGATTTTTAATATGAGGCTAAGGCCTCAAAAGGCTGCTTTGATTTGATGATGATTGGACTCAATTTTTTTTATGATCAAGGTTTGGATCGATTGGTTTGATTTGATGAAGAAACTAGGGCCAAATTGGACTTAAAATCGATTAGGATTGATTGATAAAAGGATTAATTGATTGATTGATTGGATGTGTTTGATTGATTGGATAAAGAGACAAAATCTCAAGATTGGATTGATAAGGATTAATGATGAAGGTTTAAGACAAACCTTAGTGAAATAGGATCCAATTAGGTGTGAACAATAAGGATTAATGATGATGAATTTTTCTACTCAAAGATAGACTTATGATATTGAGCAAGATAGGATTGGATTGAACACTCAAGACAGACTGATGATCTCAAGTGGAAAGATTAATGTGTTTTCTAATGATTAGGATCCTTCTAACACTTTGATCAATCTTTCTACCTTATATTTGAGATGGAAATCTAAATAAGGTATGAAAGATAAGTATTGATATTGATTGATGAAGTCCAATGTAGATGATGGTGCTCCTAAGCCAAAACTGGAAGGTTTCATGAAATTTGGATGAAGAAGATGATGTAAATGAAGATTTGAATGAAGAATGGATGAACTTTGAAAGATAGATGATGGATTTTTGGAAACAAGTGAATGACTAAACGGGGATTGGTTTTGGATGAAGATAAAGATGAACTAGATTAGGATTGGATAGAATGATATTAGGTTAACTAGTGAATTTGATTAGAAGAATGATGATGTGATTATATTGAATGGAAGATGAATGATGAGATTATATTAAAAAATTGGATGAAGATGTAGATTGTGAAGAATGATTAGGATGAAGATTAGTAATTTGATGGAATGATTAGAAAGCTGATGAAATGATTTGGATGATTGGGATAAGATGGATGATTGGGACCTTGATTGGATTAGGAAATTTGAATAGGATGAGGATCGTATATGATGGATTATGAATGGATTAGGTATGATTAAGATTAGAGGAATGAATAAGGATGATTAGGAAGAATGTGAATGATTAGGATGATTAAGATAAAATAAAAGATGATTAGGGTATGGATAATGATTAAAGATGTAGATGAATGATTTGGATGATTAAGAGGGTGACTAGGATAAGAAGTATGAAGGGAATGAAGATGAAGTTGATAGATGGAAGAGGTGATGTGAATATGATGTGGAAATATTGACTTGAGGGACAACTAGACTTAAACAAGACTTTTTTTTGTTTTTGCAATGTTTTGATTTTTTTAAATTTTTTTAGTTTTTGATTTATTTTATATTTTTAAGTTTTTATGATGTTTTTTGTATTTTAAACTTTATGATTTTTTTTGGATTTTGAATCTTATGATGTTTTTTGATTTTTTGAAATTAAAATTAAAGCAAACAATGAAATTATATACAAGACAAAAAACCTAAGGCTCAATTTGGATGGTGTGTCCCCTTTTGGTTGTAAATAGGGAAGGTTTTAAAGAATCAAGCACATCAAACACACCAACAATCCTATTCCAGCTTCAACTAGGCATTACAAGATCAAATAGGGGAATGTCCTTGATATACACAAGGTACCTAAGGTCTAAATCCGTAGATGAAAGAGAATAATGCTACACAGCCAGGAGGAGACGGTAACCCAAATCTTCACCTTCACTTCCCAAAGGTATAAAGATCTTTGGGGCTTAGCCAAGAGTAACAAGATTCCACTTCCAAGAGAGGTGTCTTTTGATTCACCTCCAAATATTTATACTCCACCAGAACATGGGAGTTGATGTCGTCCCCTAGAGTGATCACTTCTTTAGGCAAGCCCCCTAAATATAAAAAAGCAAGATCACCTATTTATGTTCCCCTCAAAATCCTTTACAAGGATGCAAGAAGAAAACATAAATAAGAAAATCTTGAGGATTAAAATACAAAGGGGTTCATTTTACGCCCAAATCCAAATGTGAGTGATTAATTTTAAGCCCTTTTTTCAATGTGAGGAAGACACACCAAACAAGTTGACCAAAAGCAAGAAAGGATTTATGATGAAAAAGAAGACTATGATCAATTTTTACAATTTAAATAAGAGGGTTTTAAATATGTGCACCTTGATTTCATGCTTTCCAATTTTGTTTTATTTAATGCTCCTTTGACCCACTATGATGAGCTCCAAGTTGCCTTCATAAACTCCAATCAAGTGTGTGAAATCATGAAAAATATGATAATCCCAACATTAAAAAGTTGATTCCACATGTCTTTAAAAATCATAATAGACCATTTTACAAATAAATAAAGTGATCTTATGGTAACTTGAACTATGTGCAAACAAAATGCAAGCTCATCATAGAAATTACAAATTTAATTTTTTTTTGTTTTTTAGTTTTGACCTAGTCAACAGGATCTGATTTGTTTGCTATCATTTCGACCCCAAAAGTAGAAATGAAAAGAAGAGACCCCTACTAAAAATCTGAGAGCTTTCCAAAAATGTAAGAATTTTAGAAAAATGCCTTAATTTGTGCCCTAGGGACCCTATTTACCAAAATAGACCAGTTTTTATAGATTCGATATTTAAGACATTGTTTGTCATCAAAAACAAAAATACAAAGAACAGACCCCCTTTAGAATTTTTAGAGATTTCAAAAAATGTAAAGTTTTCTGAAATATTCGCTAATTTGCAACCATAAATTAATTATCATGAAAACCCAAGAAAAAATTATAACTCACACAAAATTGGTCCAAAAAATCTGATTTTCGGACTGAGACTTCCTTCCTTCACCCCCAAACTAAAAAAAAAAAATCATAGAAAAATTTGTATCCCTTTGTAATGTATGATCAAATCTTCAAAAATCCTAGGGTTTTGTCTTCAACTCAACCTGCACAAGGGTTAGCCTTGAAAATTTTGAATAAAACAACAACACAAGGTTAGAAAAACCTTTTAAAATGTAGATATAAAAGCGACAAAGGGCTCCCACCGGGTGTGCCAAAATGTAATATGTAAAAATGCTATAAAGGTATAAGCATAAGAAACTATAGTAATTCCTACATTATTACATACGCCTCAAAAGATGTGGAGAAACAAGCATGCAAATATGATGAAATGAAATAAGAAGCAAACTTAAATTACTTCAACATAAACATACAATGCAAACCTCCCAAAATGCTAAAGTTTGATAATATTGTTGTAGAAGGTATGTGGTTTCTCACATTCCAGTAGCATAACAACGTATGAGAGATCATCCATTATTCTATTATGAGGGGAAGCCTCCTATTTTATCAATTTTCCTATGAAAATCGAGGGCTAGGATTAAGAGGTGGAAAACGAGTGGCTAAGATTGAAGGTTAGGTAGGGTTTTGGTGGGTGTAAAGGAGATTAAGAGGCAAAAGAATGGATGGCCAAGATTAAGAGGCAAAATATGAAAAATTCAAACTTCACTTATAGAGGGAAAAATGAATTTGAAATGATTGGAGGAGAAAAGAGATGGAGAGGTGGCTACCTTGGAAACGGTTAATGTGCACATGATTAGAGGTAATCTACCTTTAATCAAGATTAGAGGAATATTTAGAAAAAAAGAAAGATTAGGAAAAAGTGAAAAGAGGATTAAATTAAATTATTTTAATTTAATCCAACTTTAGAAGAACATTAGGCTAGTGGAGGATTAAAATAAATATAATTTATTTTATATTAAGAAATGGAGGGATAAAATATTAAATTGAATTTAATATATTATAGTATTTAAATAAAATGTAAATACAAAGGGAAAATGAATTTATTTAATTTTATTTAATTTTATTAAATAAATAGAGGAATATAACAATATAGTTAATTAATTAAAATCAACTATAATAAGGGAAAATATTAATAAGAATTAATATTAAAGTGTGAATGGACAATTTTAGGTGTCTACAGTCTTTATCGTATCCATGTAATCTCTCCATGTAAACAGTGACCCCACCCTCCTTGAACTTTTCCCAGACTTTAACCTCTTTCTTCCACTTAAAAACCGTTGGCTCTTCCCATTTCAATTTACCACCCATTTTAACCGAAAACCAGTCTAGAATTTAGCACAAGAGAAATGCCAAAAATGTAGAATAAAAAGAAGAGCAAGAGAAAAATGACATAAATCATCCCTTTAAAGCATCTGATAGCCCAATTCTCATAATTGTATTTATTACTGCACTGTCCTTGGAATGTGCAAGGCGCTTGCATAAGGAAATTACACAAATTATCCTTTCTTATCATCATAATTAATAATTGATCCAAGATTTTAGTGGATTTGGTCATACTTTATGAGACTAAGGACTTCATTATTCAAGACTTGATTGCCTTGTCAGCTTCTGACATCATCACTATAAGCTCCCACATTCACCAGGTTGTCAGTCACAACGTTTGATTCTCTGAACGCATGGGTGACACGAGTGTCCTCAAATTTCGATAAGAGACTTTTAATCTGGGTTATGATGTGACTTGTGTTCCATGAAGGAATATGATTACGATTTATGTAGTTGATGGTATTCATGGAATCACCTTCCAGCCACAACTTAGAATAGTTATGACTTTTAGCAAGCTTGCAAGCATAGAGGGCATCCATAGCCTCAATAACATGGCTAGTTTGGGAGCTGATAGGTATAGCAAAAGAAGCTATACAACAACCTTGAGAATTTATAAAAATGCACCCACATCCAGCAATGCCAGGGTTACCTTTTATCGTGCCATCAAAATTTACTTTGAGCTAGCCTGGGTGAGGAGAGTTCCAAGCAACTCCTTCATGATTATTGGACACAGACTTAGCAATAGAAGAGAATTTCCAGTGATTAATGACATCCTTTTCGGAAATGCCTTTCATAAGTTTGGGCCTTATTTCACAAGCCAAGTTGGTTTTTTTAGTAATACTTCTAATAGCTTGAGAGCCAATTAGCAAAGGCATAGAATTATTATTTCTAAGGATCCTGTTGTGTTTTTCTTTCCAAATCCTCTAGATAACATGTGGGGCAGTGTAACTCCAAATTAGTTTCCCCAATTTATGAGAAAAGGGAGTGCTCCATTGGGTTAGGAACTCCTTAATATTATTAGGGAACACCCAGCTGATTTTCCAGTGCAGCAACACAACCCTCTAGACCTCCCTAGAAGGATGATAGTGAAGGAGCAGGTGGGAAGAAGACTCAACATCTTGCATGGATAGATAAAATCTATTAGGTAGCATCCAACCTCTTTTAGCAAGGTTCTCAGTAGTAAGAACTTTGTCCTGGATAAAAAACCAGAAGAAAAAGTTAATTTTTGGGATAAGGAAAGGAGGCCAAACCTTAGTCCAATAGGGATCCAAATCAAAAGAAGAAGACAGGAAGTACGCCAAAGCCATCATGAATCTGTCATTAGGATTAGGAGACCAAATGAGATGGTTGTTATAGTCTTCTTTGATCACCCAAGGGGCTAGATCAAGATTAACAGCTTTCAGCAAGGGATCAATGTCACTGATATTTATCCAATTATTATTTCTCCAGTAATCTGCAACTTTACTCCCAATTCTTCTAGAGAAGATATCAGCAAAGTGGACCACTTCATGATACTGAATGAGGGGTTTTTCTTTAAACCAAGGATCTTCCCAAAAATTGATTTTCATACCATTACCATCTCTCCAATGAACCCCTTTAGCAGCAAGAGGCTTAGCTTTCAAAATACTATTCCATATAGCCAACCCATGCACACTAAGGGGGAGGAATAAAAGTTTGGATTTGAGAATTATCCATATTTGCTTAGCCAGGAGGGTAAGATTGATATCCTTAATTTTCTTGATGCCTAGACCACCATATTTAATAGGTTTGCACACTTTCTCCCAAGCCACAAGGTGAATCCTATTTTTTTTTCCTTTGTGCCCGACCACAAGAACCTTTTTTGCAATCTCTCAATAGTGTTAGCAAACTTGGAGGGAATGCTAAAGAGGCTCAAAGAGTAAACTGGGAGATTCTGGATAATAGTTTTGAGTAGAAGAATCTTCCCAGCATTGCTGAGAAGGGTCCCTTTCCAACCAGCAAGTTTTTTGTTGAACTTATGAACAATAGAATTCTAGGATGAATCTGGAGGTTTCAAACCCAAGGGCAGACCCAGGTAGCTAGAAGGGAAAGAGGAGATAGAACAACCAAGAATAGTCACCAGTTTTTGTTGTCTAGGGAGGGGGTATTGAAAAAGAAGAGAGAGATTTTCTCCCAATTGATAAGTTGACCCACTGCTGAAGAATAGGAATTCAGAGATTTCTTGATATATCTTGCTTCTTTAATCAAGGACGACCCCAAAAGCACAATATCATCAACAAATTGTTCATGGGAGCTGGGATGACAAGCCAAAGAGGGGAGAAGACCCTAAATTAAACCATCATGGACCCATTTAGAGAAAAATATCCCAAGGCATTCAAACATAATAGAAATGAGGATGGGGAGATGGGATCCCCTTGATAGAGGCCATGAGAAGGGAAGAAAAGGTTGGAACTAGAGACATTAACCAACACCGAAACAAAAGGAGTGGAGATAAGTTTTTGGATGAGGTTAATAACTTTGACAGAGAAACCAAAGGCCAAAAGAAATTTACAGAGGAAAGCCAAATAAACTGTGTCATAGGCCTTAGAAAGGTCAAATTTAATAAGGAAACCTTTCTTCTTCAAAACCTCCAGCGAGTGGATATTCGCATGCACAAAGATTATAGAGTCTAAGATCTGTTGTCCCAAGACGAAGCCGTTCTGCTGGGGGGAAATAAGCACTGGGAGGAATGACATAATTTGCACCATGAGGATTTTAGAAATGATCTTATAGAAAGTGTTACACAAGCTGGTCGTTCTAAAGCTATCAATAGAATTTGCACCAGGTTTCTTAGGAATAAGAATGAAAAAGGTAGAATTCACTTCCTTCAGAAGGGAACCAACTCCAAAGAATTCTTTGAGAGCACCATAAATATCTTTCTCAACAATGTGCCAAAAATATTGGAAGAAAAAGGGACAGAAACCATCAGCACCAAGAGACTTTTCTCCTTCATAGGAAAAAATAGTAGCTTTAATTTCTTTGATAGAAGGAATTTTACATAGCAAATCATTATCTTCTCTATCAAGGATACGCGGAATAGAATCAAGCAGTAAATTTTGGTTAGCAAAGGAGAGGGCAAGATCAACCCTAAGAAGAGATGCAAAATAATCTAAGATTTCTTTTTTTATGTCCTCCTCTTTGCTCAACTTACCTTGAGGGAAATTGATATCAATCCTTTTGGCCGCCTTGTGTTTTTGGGTTGTCATATGGAAGTAGCGAGTGTTCTCATCCCCCACACGAAGCTAGAGAGCCCTAGATCTTTGTCTCTAGAAAAATTATTCTTTAGAGATGATATTATGGTAGTCAACTTGAATTCTATTTTCCTTTAGTTTGTTCTCCTCAGTCAATCTCTCCAATTGAATAGTATCTTGAACTTCCTGAAGATCAGCTTGAATAGAGAATTTATCTTTGAAGATGTCCCCAAACACCTCTTTATTCTAAAATTTAACTTTGTTTTTTATCCTCTTAAGTTTTTGGATCACTCTATACATAGCTATACCTTCCACTTGGATATTCCACCAATAAGCAATATTCCTTTCAAGGTCAGGATGTTGCATCCACATTTTCTTGAATCTGAAGGGGGGAATTTCTCTTACCCATTAGAGGATTGGCCTGAATGGAAATAGGAGAATAATCAGACCCAATGTGGTGAAGAGTAGAAAACAAGAAGGCATAAGAGAGGATCCAATCCATAGATATTAGGGCCCAATCCAGGTGAACTTGAATCAAGTCATCCCCATTTCTTCAATTAGACTAGGTATAAGTCCCACCTTTGAGGTTGAGATCCAAAAGGGATTGATTATTTATAAAATCCATCAGAGCCACACCACTGTCAATTTGGGAAGAAATTCCTACAAATTTTTTAGAGTCGCTAAGAGGATTATTAAAGTCTCCAACCACCATCCAATAGTCATTCTTGAATTTACTTCTCTCAGTTTCCAACTTGCGCCAAAAATTGTCTCTGCCCCTTTTAGAGTTGGGCACATAGATATTAGAAAGAACACAAGTGAATCAATCCCTAATATGGTTAAATATTATAGTAGAGATGTTACCTTCAGATTTAATAATATCACCATGGATAGTATTAAGGTTCTGTTAGGATTAGGTAGTACTGAGAGGGGGGGTGAATCAGTATTACAACACTTAAAATAAAATTTGAACCAATTCAACATAAACCATAAGCATACTGAAATCAAACTAACATAAAAAAAATAACACACTACTCATAACACTATTATTTGTTGTCGAGGAAGCCCTGGCCAAGGGAAAACCCTAGTGGGGATGATACCCACAAGCATGCACTAAAGTATAGTGTCCATGTTAGGATACCTAGCCCTGTTAGGAGCTGAATATTACATAGTATAATTCCTTGTTAGAGGAATAATAACCCTGCTAAAGGTATACAACACCCTGTTAGGAGCCAACTGAGCATAGGGCTCTTACAATATATTTCTGTTACACAAAATTCTCAGTAATGGAAAAAAAAAAAAGCAAAAAAAATGCTTAGATAGTTCATGTTATAGCTCTTCAATGATCTCTATCATCCTCTAGTCTACCATTTACATCTCCCAAACCATATCTTATCCTTCATATATATCTTTATCTTTGCTAAGTCAGCTCTTTTAGCTAAATATTACATAGTCAGCTCTCAATACAAAATACATTTGATAAAGAAAATATCAAATACATAGTCGGGGATCTCATATAATCAAAATATAGATTATCAAAAAACATAATATATCTTAGCTTTCCAGGAGTCCATGTCATACTCCCCAAATCATTGCTTCAGTTCAACAGATCTGTATCACTGTTCTCCTACTGTCGCCTATCTTTATTTCACTGTAACTCTCTATAAACTTTACCAAAATGAAATCAGTCTTAGATGAAGATCATACATACTCCATAGTATCTCCCTCTAATCTTGAACATCATAAATCATCGATATTGATCTTTGATTTCCAAAATACCTATGTATTTCTGCTCTGTACTTAGTTGGTTTCATAATAGAGTCACAAAAACTTAACTCCAGATCAATCGATCAATATGCCAGATGTGTTGCCATAAATGAAAACCAAAAAGTGAATCATAATACACAAAATTGATCACTTGCCAACAATCTCTCCCTTTGGCATTGATGACAACACTTAACAAAAAAATGACTTAGTGTTCCAAAAAAACAAAAACTATCTCTTCTTCTTCTTCCTCTATTTTGTTTTTCTCTTCTCCCTTATACATTATCTTCTGGTCTTCTCTCCTATTCATTTTTCTCTTCTCTCTTCTCCCCCTTTGAAAACAATGACAAAGGTGCATAAAAAGTAATAAGACTAGTGCTTACTCACCAATTCTAGAATATCTTGAAAGGAATCTTCCAAGATCTTCACTTATGTACTCCATGACTTAATCAATAGGTAACTAACATGAATCATTCCATTCAATGAAAATGATGTTTTCTCTACTTATTTCAACTCTGTTGGCATAGAGTTAGCCAATGATTTTTCAATATTCTCCATGTCAGATAAGTGAGCTTCAATAATTGATAGCTTAGGAGTGCTTAAACTCTTCAACAAACCAAACCTTGTCATGAATCTCCCTTTCTCAATATACAATATATTTAGTTTAGCCAAAATTATTGTTACTTCTTTGTCCAACTCCATTAAAGACTATGAAGAGGTCTCACAACTATCCATCATACTATTCAAGGTTTCCCTGTCCTTGGCAACAATGTCTTCAATGTTTTGAATGTGCCTGATAGGATTTATGCAATAACTGAATAGTGTTCTGCCATGTGTAAGACAACTCTTAGCATTTTCTATAATAGTTCTCAGAATTCCCAAGTCCCATGAGATAGACTAGAAAACTTCAAATATTTTCTTCTCTACCTTTTCTTCTACAATATTTACCAAGTTCTCATAATGACCATCAAACTAATCAAGTGCCATCTTTAAGTTTTCTATATCATCTCTTCTCTAGAAAACAATAGATACTGGAAGCAATTTTTTCATGGTATCGATTTCTCTAGTCATTACCTTAGTCTTCTTGTTACTCTTCTATTTTGATCTCTCCTTTACTTTAGTAAGTGCGGTGAAAGATAAGATCACTAGCTCATCCTCATCCATACGATCAAAATCAACATCTGTAGGTTTTTCTTTACTTGCCAACAATAAGGTAGAAGATGTAATCACCTCAGTTTTGACTTCATATTTTTCTTCTTCTTCTTTCTGCTCCATTTCTTTATGTACTTCCTCTCTCTGTTCTTCCTCTTTGCATTCTTCATCCTTTTGTTCTTTATTTTCTACCATAGCACTGTCAATGTTTCCTTCAAAAGGGTCCTTCTCATCATGAGAAGTGTCAAGTTTCAAAGGAACACCAGAAACATAGAAATCTGGTTGCATAACATCTTCGCTTTTCTCAACACTTTCCTCTGCTATCTTGGAACTCTCTCCCATTCTCTATCTAAGCTTTGTTAAGAGAGCTCTTAGCCTTAATCTCTCTCAAGGAAAATCCTAGAATGAGAAAATGATAACAAATATGATCTAATATAGCTCAATTGTTAGAGTAGTCGAGTATTGCTAATAATTAATTTAGTTAATTATTAGTTCATCTACTCTTAGCTTAAGTTAGACTTAGGAAAGTTTCCTTTTCTGTGTTGTTTCCCTTTTAGGGTTTTGTGATTTCTTTATAAGGAATCATCTCTTTGTATTTCGTAAGGAGATTGTAATTTCATTATTGTTGTTAATAGAAGATCATTTCTTGCAACATGCTTTTTCAGTCTCTGGCCTATCGGCCGCCTTAGCTTTCTGGATCCTTCTCTCTTCTGTCTGCTTCTTCTTCTTTGTAACAGCTTTGCATATAGGTGTTCTTGGGTAGATTGATGTTCATCAATTATAACATGGTATCAGAGCAACTCTGCAGCTGGCTGTTCGTTCTCTGTTGAAGCGCAGAGGGTTTGACGTCTTCAGGGCTTTTTGGGCCTTTTTCACCTTTTTCACTCTATAGGGAGCATACGGAGGTCTTTTTTTGACTTCTTTATATCGTCGGAAAGCTCTTTCCGAGCTCTTTCCGACTATGGTGATTAGTTTTTTTGGTTCCACTGTTTCAACAGCGTTTTTTTCTGTTGAAGTCTGATGTCTTGTTTTGCCTTCCGGGAGTCATATTTGGCTCATCCGGACTCCTTTTTCGGCAAACGAGATATCGTCGGAAAGCTGATTCTGTGTAATATTCAATGGCAGTGGTATTTCTTCTAGATTTTTCTCCAGGTTTTTACTCCTCTGAGTTATGCATTTTATGCCCTCTGGTGGTGTGCTTGGTTCTACAGGTCCAGGGATCTCTTCCTCTGAGTTCATAGTTCACTCTACTTTCTAACATCTGAGCTTGCATGCTCTTTCTGATGTATCTTTGTTCTGTAAATGCACTGAGATAAAGTGCCTTCTTCTGCTTTTTTGGGATCTTGCACACCTGGTTCAGTCTTAGTACTCGCACTCTGTTATAAAGTGTCATGGGGGGATTATGATGCATATGCCTTAGGCGCATCCACTCTTGTCAAGTGAGCGTACCTTCCATGACATTAGCCCATGTAGTCTATGTCTATGACACCGCCCTTTATCCTGTGTGTGTGCTTCTGTTGCACTGTTGGTGTTCCTGATTCTTCTTCTGCAGCTGTTTCTGGTACTGCATTTCAGTGTTCCTGTCACCTCTCCCAGTTCAGCAT
>MU227154.1:2155347-2186992 GCA_018584345.1 Thuja plicata
TAGATGTAAACTTAGGAACCTTAGGTGTGACTTCTTCCTTTGTAATATGTGGTTCTTCATTGCATGAATCAGGGTCATTGCATGAGACATCAATGCAATCAAACATTTCTTCAATCATAGTGTCTTTTTTGTTAGGTCTGGGTTCATCTTCAATCAAAGGTACATATTCATAGTACCTTTCTTGAATCATAAACTTCTCATCAATCTTAACATGTGCACTTTCAATTATCTTCTTTAATCTCAAATTGAAACATCTGTAAGCTTTGCTTTTTGAAGAGTAACCAAGAAAAATGCCTTCATCACTTCTAGCATCAAACTTACCAACACTGTTGATCCAAGTGGATCTACCATTAAAAATTAAAGTGTTCCAAAATCTCTCAGAAGTAGCACTAGATTAAAGAACTCATCAAAATGAACCTGATGCAACTTGGGTAAAACCAAGTAGAAAGGTGAAAAATTGACTGTGACAAATCTGGTCAAGTTTGTTGTCATTATGAAGATCTTGTCACCATAATTCCAATGGCATTCATTTCATCAAAATTGAAGCTAATATGCATAAGTTGTAGCTAGTCAAAGATTGGTCAAAAGTTTGACTTTGTAGAGTCAACAAGTGCTGATGTGGTATAGTACAGTCAGCTTCGGAGGACTAATTGCAAGTTGACATGGCACCTCAAGGAAATAGGCATACAAAATTATCTAATGGGTTTGGAACCCGTCACTTCTAACTTTGTATGCCTTTAATTGACCATCACACCATATGCATGTGTTGAATATGTAGGTGGCACATTTTCTTTAATTTGTCTTTTACTTCATATAAGACAAAATAGGGATAAGACAAAAAGTTGGAAATTGGAAGTTGTAAGCCTTGAACCCACAACCTTCTCCCAACCTCAAAGCCTTAAGCACCTTTCCCATAAGCAATGTGCCGCCCATGCTGTTTGGACAGTATAGTATGCTTACGTTTTTTTAACATTGCTCATGGTTTTATTTTCAAAGAAATTACCAAATGGAGGAAGCGAGACCGGTGGGGATGGAACCCTTGACCACCGGTTTTGCAAAATTATTAATGACCGTTGTTTCGGGATACTGATCCAACCATCATTCCACAATTTAATCGGATCTTTTAACTTAGATAGCCCGAATTTAAACTATTGTTAAGAACCCAAAAATTGTAAAAGATTATAATCGGGTTTAAGTTGTTTTAAGGGTTATTTTTGGCGGATTTGTTTATATCATAGATTTTTATGGGATATATTTTATCTTATCAAGATAAAAGAGTTATCTCATAATTAATTGGGATAAGCCTATTTTGGTAGAATTTTGGGTATAAAAAGGGGGTTGTAGGCCATTGTCATTCATTCATTGTTTGATTGGCATTCGATTCAATCAATACAAAGGAGAGTGAGAGTTTCTCTTATGAGAAGAATTCTTGTAGGAGAAGAATATGATGTAATAATTCTTGAAGATTATAGTAAAGCCTTTTAGGCAAAGTCTTTTCTTGCTCTTTTAGAAACCAGACTTGCGGCTTTGAGAGCTTGTATGGAAGGTGGTTCAAGTAAGGATTTTGTATGACAACTTTGTGGATGGACTACAAGATGTTGTAATCAAATTTTGGAGCTTTATTAATATATCGGTCACTCAGTTGAGCTAGACCCAGAGATGTAGTTCGCTTAGATCGGGCGAACTCCGTAATCAATTTGTTTCTCTTCTCTCTCTTCTCTATCTCTGGTGATATAACTCTCTCTTTCTATTTTTCATGTTATTTTTTATATTTAATGTCTTTTTAGTTAGACATTAGGCATTAAATATTTGTACATCTTTATGCAATTTCACTTAGCAACGATTTCCTAGATCCTTAAAATTAGATCAAGTTGTATCAGAGCATAGTTGGCAAGTTTTGCTGGAAGTGATTGCAGGTGTACTTTCTACAATGGCATCAACAAAGGAGGAATCATCCAATATGGAATTGACTCCATCTATGGTGGCAAGCATCCACTCCATCAAAAAGAAGGTGGAACTACTCCTTCAAGACCGTCTGGAAGAAGATGAGAGATTCCAGAAGTTGGAAGAAGATAATCAACGCCTTCGATTGGAGAATGTAAATCTCCAAAGGCTTCTAGAAGAGGCCAATAGGGAGAAGTAGAGCTTGCATGAGATGTTGTGAAGGGAGCATATTGGGAGAAGTCCTCTTTATTCAGAGAGTGTTGGCATGTGTCCATTGAGCCCATGATCAAAAGGAAATTCTTTGTACTCTCTGCTCACTCCACCTGGGAGTATGGATGCATCATCAGCTGTGAAGTCCTTACCCAATCCAAGATTCCCTTGTGGTCATGGAAAATGGGCTAAATATGGCTCAAATGAGAATGCTAACCATTGTGCTTTCTATGAGCATATGGAGTATTTGAGACAGTTCCAAGCCCCTAGAAACCAAAGTGGTTGGATAGAGGCATCTTCTACATCAGAGCAGAAGTAGGAAACTGATCATCACTCTATTGGGAGCTTTGAGAAGCACACCAAAGGCATTGGTAAAAAGCTAATGTCTAAAATGGGATACAATGGCAAGGGGTTGGGTGCCCATGAGAAAGGCTTTACCCATCCTATTGAGGCAAAGCAGAGGCCTCAAAAATAAGGATTGGGTTATGGAGGAATTGGCGAGACCTCAGAAGCCTTGTTGAATATGAATTCTCCTAACCATGTTAATGGTAATGCACCTGACTCTTCCCCAACAAAGAAGGAAAAGAAGCAAGAGAGGATTCATAACTTTTGCACCCATTGCCAAATTAGTGGGAATTGGATCGAAAGATGTTGGAAGCTGCACCCGGAACTTTGACACTCCCCTAGATTTGTTCTAGAATCTAGGCAACCAAAAGATGTTGAAGCAAAAGACAGGGTGGTTCCTGAAGCAACCATACCAGAAGTAGAGACACAAAGAGCATCTAGGGTTTCCACCATCCCTGAGGTAGTCCAAAGGGAAATGGGGCAAAAATCAGAGCAACATGTCAAGGGAGGTTCCTTTGAACAACTTCATAAGAGTTGGGAGCATCTCTCCTCTAACAAGCAATTTCAACTTTTGTGTATTACCTTCTTTTTAGAGTAGGGTATTTGTTGATCTTAGCTAGTGTAGTTCGGAGTACTATAACTCTAGAGAAAATTGTCTATAAATTTCTGTAGGAAGTTTTATAATTCCATGGATGACAATTTGTAGCTAGATCTCTTGTAATCTAGTATGGAAATATACTTTATAACTTCTTACTGCAGACTTATTTTGGTGCAAGGGTCTTTCAAGAAGAAGCACCTATTTTAGCTAAGAGTTGTAGAGAATGGTTTTGTAATGCCTTAAAATTCTCCACTTCAAGACTCTGTTTAAAATGGTAAGGTGATGACCGATATTCCTATAGGTCTTTTTTCATGACCTTGGTGCATATGCGAACATTTGGAGCTTTATGGAGAAGCCTTTTAATCAGCCATTCCGAAGTACAAAGGTGAAGGAATGTATTCAAGCTGAGGCATAATTTCCATTTCTTTTGTAGTTTGCTAGCAAGGAGGAGCATCTGAACAAGGCCTAAGAAGTGACTAGGCTAGAATGTAGATGTGAACTACCATCATAAGAAGCATTGGGTGACAGGTTTACCATGCTCATTTTTTCTTCTTACTTTATGGTTTTCTTTTTATCAAGTTCCGTTTGAACTGCATTCCTTTTTATTTATAAGTCCTAGTGTGGCCAAAGTAAAAGTCCCCTCAAGGGAAAATATGGCATTGAATGCTTTCTTGATATTGTCAAAGTGTAAGACCCTGAGAAGGCAGAATGGACAGTATCGAGGCATGGTTGAATTGGACCAAGAATGGAGGCAGAATCAGTTGTCGTAGGTGGAGCTAGCAGTAGCATTGCAGTGAAGCTTCAAAGGTGGCAACATAGTTGAGATCTGTGACAAGGGAGATAAAGGTTTTACTATATACGTGTTGACGGGGTTTTGCTGACCGGGTCCGCCAACAGTCATAAGTTGTCACCGGGTTTCGGGGATATCGGCCAACTCCGCCTACAAAGGTTGTCTAGGGAAATTATATTCCTCGGGCCTTCAAGCACCTGGGTGTCAGGTCACGACGGTGCGGGGCTCAATTGGGAGAAGTGACTATTTTTAAGGGGGATAGCTGGTTTCTTCAACTCATTATCTCCGGAGATTCAATAAAGTAAGGTTTCCCCTATCATTCTACACTTAGAAAATAAAATGGAAAAAGATCCTGCAAGATTAGAAATACTTCATCTAACTATAATCATGCTTAAACATCTAGAACATCAATAATACTATGACATACTACACTAAATACTGAAGAAATACATAACCATCAGTTAAAACTTCATCAGTAGCGAGGGAAAAGAGGTCGTTAATCTATTTTAACATATCAGAGTAGAAGACATAAAGAACATAAAACATGAAATAACATTAACTCAGAAGTAGGAATGCCAACAACATCATTGCAAAGAATTCTTCCTTCTTTATTAATGTCTCTTTCGGCAAGCACTGGTGCATGATACAATGGTGGCTCTAGGGGAGCATCTAACTATTGAAAACAGAACAATGGAGCATTGAGCTCTGCAACTTAAAATGAGAAATCACTTTGCTATTACTATGGACAACAAAATCATCAATTTTGCCGACCCTTGAAAATGGGCCGGTCTGGCTATTTATACAATTCTCTTCTAACCCTAACCCTATTTTACATCATGTTTCAATAAAATACAATATCTAGGGGTCGGTACTACCTGCACCACCCTACAAAAGATCTTGAGACGAAATAGGTCTGCCATGTCAGAAGAATGAGACAAGAATATATAGCGGAAGAATCGGCCTCGAGAAGAGAGCCAGGAAGGAGAAGGGAGAAAGTAGGTCCCCCAGGGATCGAGGATACATCCCTCATAAATGGGAAATGCGGTGCCCTGTCTCTAATGTGCCAGGTGTACTCCTAAGCGGCGCCTCGAGAAGACCATCCTATCAGAAAACCAACTGCTGAGTCGATGTCCCCGTTATGTAGCCAACCACCTTCTCATAGCCTTTATTAACCATTTCTGAAAGTGACCGGTCGGCCTCGAGGACCGGGACACGGATCACTTAAAAGAATACAAAATTTTGGATCTGGGACTCCAGGATCTGGGAACTTACATCCCCAAAAGAATAAAGAATACCCAATGTTGGAGTTTTCTCTGGCCTCTGGAGAAAACTCAAGGTTGTTTATTATTATTGAAAGCTTGGAGAAGGTGGGAGATGCCATCCTCATCAATATCTTTTAAGCTGGCCCTTTGGTAATTGGCCATTTCAATTTTTTCCCCGAGGTCTGGAACATTCTCTTTAAACTCATCGGCCATCTTTGTTGCGTCATGACTACTAAGTATCATGCGGGTTAATTTTGTCATCTAGGCACCATCTATCCCCTTCGAGGATTGATATCGGGACTTCATTATTTCAGCAAAACTCCCCAAAACTGAATCTTCAGGGGTACATGTATCTGTGCTGAGGGGGCAGCCCCGGAAGGCTTTATTATAAAAGACTTGTATAAATTGAAAGAATATTTTACCGCATTGATTTTATCTTGCAGAGACCCTACCATTTTCTTGATTACCTCCAATGTGAGGTCAAGTCTGGAGTGTTGGGTTCTCACAAAATCAAATGATTCATCCCCTAGAATTCCAGATTCAGAAATCATATCCTCTCCAAGGTTAAGGAGTTCTTTGAGCTCCGCCTTCCATGCTTGATAATTTTCGGTATCACCCTCCCATAGGTTAATGAGAGTCTCCACCTGGTGTATAACCTGCCGGGCCGTATATAAATATGGGAGTGTGGACACCAGGAAACGTTGGGTGTTTCCTATCTGCAGGGCGACCCACTCATCCATTGCTTGGAATTTCTTCTTCATTACTTGCAGGGAGTCTATGTCACTCTATGGTAGATCTTCAGAGGTGGAGGCCTCCGGAGGAGCAACATTGATGGGTCGAGCTAGCTCAGTGAGCAACCCCATAAGGTTTGTGTTCTTTGCCTTTTCTGCTTTGAGCCTCTAGGCTTCTTTCTCATAACAGGCCTCTACTACCCTAGCTGCCTCATTCAACAAGTCCACCTAGCCCTGCTTTCCTCTTTTACCCAGTGACACCTCTACAACATTATAATCTCTGGGTTCCGCAGTTGCTTCATCAACACCTGGGGGAGGTGTTGCCACAATGGCAACTATTTCTCCGCCCGGCCCAGTTCAAAGAGTATGAACTGTCTGGGCTTTCTTGGCCTTTGGCGGGGCCTAGACTTGGGCCATCATTTCAACCAGGGAGAGAGAAGTTACTGGGGTGGACTGAGCTTTTATTTTTCTGCTCTCTACCAGCCACTGAGGTGGTAGGGGTGACCTTCCTGCCAGAATTTGTTCCCTTGATTCTTCCTTGGTTTCCTACGGCTATTGTCCCTCAGCTGCGTGGATTTCATCTGTTCCTCTCCTTGTGTCTTCTTCTTCTGTAGCAACATTTTCTTCATCAACCTCCATCTCCTCAGCCTTGTCCTCTGTATCTATTACTTGGTCTGGACTTTGGTAAGATTCCTCGGGGATTTCTTCTTCATGCTACTCTTCTTCTACTGTCGGGGCTTCTTCCTCTGTTGGCACATCTTTTGGGAGTAGGGGAGGTGTTGGGCCGAGATTTAGAGTTTGGGCCGCGGTAATCACCTGCCCAAAGGTTTCTCCCGGGAGTGGCCCTTGGAACGTGACAGCTGGGGTTATGGTTATTCCTGAAGGTCTGGTTCTCCCAGTAGATGCCATTTGTTCACCTTGCCTTTGTTGGTCCACCCCTGGACCCTGCATCGCTTGAGCCCTAGAGGCAATCTCTGGCTCTGGCTCTTTTTCTTCTACCTACTTTTCTTATTCCTGTGCAGACTCTTGTTCAGGAGCCTCTTGCTCTGCAGCTCCCTATTCTGCCCTGGGGACTTCTGTCTCTGTTTGTCTATTGTCCCCCTACAAGTTTTCAAACTCGTCGGTTGAAAATACATCATCAAATTCCTCTTGCGGAGGGGGACTGGCTGGGACTTTTGCAGGCTCTGTTTGCTTCTCCAGCTCTGGGGAACTAGAAGAGAGGATTTCTACTTGTTGGGCTTGGGATGTTCCCAGCCCTGGCTCTACCTTAGGCTTTTTACTAAGCTTCTTCTTTCTCTGGGTAACCAGAGGTGGCCCCGCATCTCTTATTGCTACCGCCTCCATGGGATCCACTCTTGTTGCCTTTACCATTAAGGCTGCCAGTGATGGGGAGGAAGAGGGACGAATTGGCCTGACCATAAGCGATGGATTGGCCAGCCACGTTATTAATTGCTCACTCATCTATTAGGACGGTGCCACTGATTGTTTGATCTATTCCTTGATGGAGACTTCTTATGTAGGAGGGGTCGTGTCTATTATTTTTCCTTTATCTACTCCCTGCGAAGAAGTCCTAGCCCCCAGAGTCAACTTTGGTGCCGGCTGGGCTACTCGACGGGTACTTTCGGGGCACACCTCCTTGAAATAGGTGTGACTTCGCTCGACCAGCTCTTGAGTGAAGTCCTCAATTGTGGGCCCTTCCTGGGTGTCCCAGTTTACTGGTGGAAGAGTCCTTGTGTCGATCCCCTTTGCCTTGTACTAGGGATAGATAGTGGGGGCGACACCTGAGAAGTCTGCTGGGAACCTCCGGAGCTTCAAATTTTGCATCATGCCAGTCGTCATTCTAATGTAGTGCTTTCTCCGCACCTCCACATCATCTTGGAAATCTGCCCAGAAGTCCTCCATATGGATATGATGGGGCTCTGAAGCCTGGGGCAGTGTCGTCACTATCTTTCCGTGCGGATCAAAAATTTTCTGCGCTAAGTAAAATTCTCCTAAGTTGTAACTTTTCAATTCATTGTCCGCCTCCTTTGCGGTGGCCAAGCTACATGTGTAATTCCTAAAGGTGATTGGGAATAGAATGTTGGGTATCTTTTTGAGGGCAAAAAGGGCATGCACCTCCATCATTTGCCTACAATATTCTAAGAGCACGATCTTGTCCCCACAGTGTTTGGGCAACAAGTAGGGTTTTCCGGAGAAGCCAGTGACCCTAATGTAAGTGTGCTATTGGAACTGGATATAATAATGTCCATAACTATGGACCAAATTCATCACCTCTGAGGACAGGCAGTATCCAGCGTCCCGGGTGGGTGTGAGCAGATGATAATAAATGAACGCGTCGTTTACCTGACAAAAACTAGGGAAGCTGGCCTCCCATTGAACTTGTGGGAAATGATCCCATAATACTTTTTGTCCCGGGCCAATCCTGAGCACGCCATCTATAAGTAGGTCATGGGCATGGGGCCTCTGCTGTGCTAGGGCCTAGAAAACATAGGAAGACATGTAAAATTTCTTCTTCCTGTTTAGCTGCTGGAACTGGGAGTCGACATGGTTGGAAATTATTGTTGCCCAGTCGAAGTATCCTCCCTTAGTGGAGATTTCAAGGAGGAAGTAATACATCCATCTAGAAAAATCTTGGGAGAAGAGCTGCCCAAAGACCCGAGCCAATGTTATCATTCCCATTTGAATTCTCTCCTTGAACTCGGAGCGGGGAATCTCTATCTTCATTCTTTTAGGGTCCCTCTTTGGGGCCTTGAGCCAATGGGTATTCATGTATACTTGGGCGGCATCCTCCAGCTATGTGAATTGGGCCAAGGCATCAGTCCTTGTAACCACTGAGGCCTTATAAAATTATGGGATTCCCAGGCTTGCCTGGAATGTGACTGGGTCAAGGGATACCAGAGGAGTAGGGTATCTAGTTGGTTCTGCGGCAGCGAGCATAACGGCCTGAACAGAAGAGTTGTAGTTGGTGGCCAATGTCAAAATAAGCTCCGAAGATTTCACAGAGCATGGGAAACAAGCAGCCTTGAGGATTTCGGAGTCCCTGATGTTGATTGCTAGCTGATCTCCAGCCTGTCGCTGGATATACATTATTTTTACCAAGGCCTACATCTCTGGCCATGTTTCGATGTTGGTGTCAGTGATAAGTTTGAATTTGGACTCAATCTTTGAGCCCATGATGGCGTTATCCTGTATGAACTTCATGGTCAAGGGCATCTTTTTTAAGGCCTTCTCTATTTTAGATTTTACTGCCGCCCTGGTCGCCGCCGCGGAAGGTAGCTCTGGACTTTTGGGTGGAGATGATGCAGATGCTTCAGACATGCCTGGGAAACAAACTCTGGAAACCTATGAGGCAAAGCGACCGTCAGAACATATTAATCAAAACAAATATTCTGGGGTCCAGAGATCTTACCACCGTGATGCTTACTTTTCCAGAAAAGTTAGTTTCATGCAAAGATAACCGAAAAGAAAACACATCACATAAACTTAAGATTTTACTGAACATCTGGGTCCGGGGATTTTATCAAACTTGGTAAGGACAGGATGGATGATGGTAGGAGACCTAGAGCCTGAAGAAGTGACCGTTGGTGAGGACGTGTAAGAAGGCAAGTCATCAAGCCCAAGTGGGCGCCACGTGCGTAGGTATTAAATGGAAGTTATGGTGATGACGGTGGAGCCAACTATCTGAATGCGCAAAAAGTGAAGGCCACTTGGCTGGAATTGATTGTGCGCATGGGACATAAATAAGGGTCTGACTAGTTTCATGGAAGAGAGAGAAAACTGCCTGTTTGAAACTGGCCGAGAGCCAAATTTCAAACAGGTGGTTTTCTGCCCTGAAGTAAGTTCATGGGCGGAAAACCAGCAACACAGGTACTCAACCACCTTGTCAAGCCACTCGGAAGGATATACATGAAGGCTAAAGGATATACACATAGAAACAAAGGGATATACAAAGACTATACACAGATATACAAAAATATACAATGCGGAACGACGTCCGTAGGAAACCAGGCAAGGCGGAGTATATACATCTATCTACAAAATGACTACTTCTACATAGAGGGCGGACAACCCTCTGGCAGAGCCGACCCACCAATGGGTGGTGGAACCAGAAAATAGGAAACAAACAAAATAGAAAGACGACAAACAAACAAACGATGAAAGAAACACCAAACAAACCAAAAGAAAACAGAAAGGCGGGAACAGAAACACCTACCTAAGAACGCCGAAAGGTGGAGGAAAGGAGTTACCTTAGGGGCTCTGCAATAGCTTTAGTTGTCAAATGGTCACAATTTCCACCATGAAGTACTCACAATCGCTTGAAAATTATTGGAAGTGTTAAGCGTTGATTATCACTAACTTTCTACAAATTGCTTTGTTAATTTCTTTGAAATCGCTTTGTTAATCGCTTTGAGTGCTCGAAAGTTTTAATCGTGATAAATGTGAAAATGATAGATAAGTTCTATTTATACCCGTGGTAAAAGGTTAATCTACCTCTTTCTGGAAATCTCCAGACAAGCGAACCTCCGGACCCTGGGCCCGGGGATTCCCCGCAATGATATCCTTAAGAACATCATGGCAAAGAATCCCGGAGTCTGGAGTCCATTTCCCAATGAAGGACAACCTCTGGGATCAGAGTCCCAGAGATGAAAACCAAACAAATAAAATGCAACAACGGGGAAGAAAACCCCAGAGAAAGAAAACAAAAGGGAAAAAAGGACAAGGCAAAGCCGCAAGAAAAAAACAAACAAAAGAAAAAGGGGGGGACCCAACATTTTGCACACAAAATGTAGGGACGGGGATGCAGGGTATAACAAATGGTGACTCTATTGGGACAAATGTCTTAGCACATTTGAGAACTATAGAATCTCTGGTTATCAAAACTGGAACAAGCCGCTCCCTGAAGCGTCTGACAGGCAAAGAGCAACATGTCTGAGAGAATCCAACCACATGGGAATTAGTCTGGAGTCCTTCATCAGCAGTGTCATGTGTGCTTTGGAAGAAAATCAAGTCGATGCCCTTTGGGAGGAGTAGAGAAGAGGCACTAATTACATCGAATCAGTCATCAATTTTCTTGTTTCCCCTGGAGGCCGGAGTTTCATCCCGCTTTTCCTCTCTTATTATTTTGTTTGTTCCTAGGTGGGGAAGGCGGTACTTCTTTCACCATTAAACTTTTAGCTTAGCTAATTTTAATGGTGGTACTTCTTTCACCTGTCCACCTTTACTTAGATGTTTGAAGAGGGGATAAAACTCTGGACCCGAAAAGAATTCCTTAAAGTTTTAGACCTGGGTCAACTAATCAATACAACTGATCTACCCTCGGCGTGTCTGACTACTTATTCCTTATATTACTTGTGTTCACTGATTTCCAGACTCCCAGAGACAACACCTGATGGAGATTGCTCATAATGTGCCATGACCTATGAAACAACTATGGAGACCGGGCGGACTCCACTATGCTAAAGATAGATTCTAAAGTTCACCATGCCATAGACATCATACCAGAGACTAGAGTTTACGCGAAGCATCCCAGTTCCTACAGGACAAAACAAAATGCCGGTACCCCGGAAGGAAGCCGAAAATGAAAAAAAAAATGACAAAAGAGGACTGCCCTAGAGGACAGCTGACAAGACTATTTACAAGACTGGGTACCTCACAACGAGGCACCCAGAAGAAATATTTACAAGTGGAAGGCTTTACATATAATACAACTTTGGACAAACTTACCCTACTCAAAGTAGTGTTTGAGAAACTGTCCATTAACAGGAAATGCGATAGGTTCCCCAGTTAGGGTGTTAAGGCGGTAAGTATTTGCCTCGTAGATTTTTGAGATTAGGTATGGTCCGAGCCAGAGCTGTTGGAACTTGGTATGCTTTCCTTTCTTCTCCCAGGCCTTTTCCCACAATAGGACCAGATCCGCAATCTGAAAAGCCTTGTATTGGGCTCTTCTGTCAAACCATCATTTTACCACTGCTTGATGACGCGTAAAATGTTCAAGAGCTGCGTCTCGCTATTCTTCCATCCGCACCAGATTTAAGAGCTGAACCTCCATGATGTTGTCCCTATTGCTAAATTCCTGCATAAACTATAAAACTGGGATCTATAAGTTAACTGGGAATACATGGTTCTGACCATAGACTAGATGGAACGGGGATGTTCCCAGTGTGGCCTTGACATGAATGCGATCCGCCCAGAGGGCGAATTTCAACTTTTGATGCCAATCCTGGGGATTCTGTTCGAGCAGGTGTTTGATCACTTCAAGTAGATTTTTGTTTGTTGATTCAGCAATGTCGTTCCCCTGGGGATAATAGTTGCTGGAAAAATTTAAAGTGATCTTGCGATTATAGGTCTGTTCGAGTAACTACGCTGAAGAAAATGCTGGACCATTTTCACACACCAAAGCGAAGGGCATTCCAAACCTTGTGACAATGTTTTCTTCCAGGAATTTGATAACTATGTCTGCTGTGTTGTTTTTGCAAGGTACAACCTTAGACCACCGAGTGCAGTAATCAGTAGCAGTGAGAATGTATCAGTGGTTGGCAGACAAGTTAGGGTTGATTTCCCCAATGAAGTCAAATGCCCACTAGGCGAAGGGTCTAGCCTCGTAGACTGGTTGTAAAGGCATAGCTGGGTTACGCTCACGATGCGCTGCGATTTGGCAAGTATGGCATTTCCTAACATGAGCATAAACATCCTTGAATATACAGGGCCAATAATATCCGGCCTGAAGGATCTGATGGGTAGTGGCATCGGCTGAGCCATGCCCGATTCCAAACTATCCATGGAATTCATTAATCACTCTCACAGCTTGGTCTTGATCAATGCACCGGAGGTACACTCCCTCGTAGTTTTTGCGGTAGAGTGCAGAGTTTTTGATCATGAAGTGGGAAATTTTCATCCATAGGGCGCGGCATTTGTGGGGAGGTAATCCCTCTAGAAATTTATTATTTAGTAGCAATTACACCAAATCAGTATACCACAAGTCTTGAGTAATGGACTCCACTGTGTAAGTTTGACATTCTATGCGGGGAGTCTCTTCTGCCATTGCTCAACTTAGTCCCTAGCCCCAGACTATCTTCATGGGCTGCATTTCTAAGTCATACTCCTAGAGGATGGCCATCCATTTCCCCCGTCTTTCTCCCAATTCACTCTGCATCAGTAGAGACTTGACGGCCTGGTCCGGAATGATAGCATGTACCTTACTCCGAAGAATATAATGTCAAAATTTCTTCATGGCACGAACTAGAGCAAAGGCCTACTTTTCTAGTGATGAATATCGAACTATGGTGTTCTTGAAGGGGGAGCTAATGAAAGCTATTGGTCATTCTTCCCCTTCAACCTTTTGGGTCAACACTGCTGCGGCAGAATGCGGTGAAGCAAAAGAGTAAATGTAAAACGGAAGGGAATAGTCTAGACTAGCCAGGACAGGTGCTTTCGTTATTGTCTGTTTAATCTGGCTGAATGCCCGCTTTGCCTCAGGGTTCCACTCAGTCTTGGTATCCTTCTTCATCATCTCGTTGAGTGGTTTGACTATTGTTGTGAATCTCGTGATGAATCGCCGTACAAAGTTGATCTTTTCGAAGAAGTATCGCATCTCTTTCTTGCTACCAGGCATTTGTAAGTTTAGCAATGCTTTGACTCTATCAGGGTCTATGGATATACCCTTCTTAGAGATGATATGCCTGAGAAACTTTCCCTTGGCGACCCTGAATATGCATTTCTTGGGGTTGAGGGATATTCCGTACCAGTGACATCTCTCACAAATTTGAGCGAGATGGGCGGGATAGTCACCCCTATCCCAGGAAAATATGGTCAAGTCATCCATGTAGATGATTATGCACCGATTCACAAGGCCCTCAAACACAATGTCCATGGCCTTTTGAAATGTAGCCCCTGCATTGATTAGACCAAAGGGCATTCTCCTGTATGCAAACGTTTCCCACTTGGTGGTAAACGTTGTTTTCTCTCTATCTTCATATTTAACCATGACCTGGTTATATCCCAAGTATCCATCCAAGAAGGACATCATCTGGGATCCATTCACTATCTGCAACACCTCATCTAATGAAGGGAGAGGGTGATTATCTTTCTTGGAAGCCTTGTTCAATTTTCAGAAATCCACGCAAAGGAAGATCTCACCATTATTCTTCCTCACAGGGACCAGGTTGGAAACCCACGTAGTGTGCCAGATTGGGAAGATTATCTGGGCTGACAGTAATTTTTCTACCTCCTATCGAATCAGAGGCTCTATCAGGGGGTTGACTTGTCTTTGTTTTTGTCGAAAGGGCTTAGCATCAGGTTTCAGGGGAATAGTATGGGTCATGATGGATGTGTCATATGTTTTCAAGTCTTCATAACCCCAGGAAATTACGTCGATGTATTATTGGAGAACCTCAAGAATCTTCTCCTTTTCCTCAGGGGAATAGGAGGTACCAATGTGAATAATCTTTTCCTCACCGGGCTGGCCGATGTTAACCTTTTCAAACTTTCCTCCCTCAGAGGAGGATGACACCTTCTCCCGGGCTCAATGGTCCGAGTCAAATATTTGTTCCAGTGCAACCATCCCCTTTGGGATGGTATTAGTAGGTAGGTCTATGATCCCATCATCTTCACCACCCTACCCAGTATCATCATGGTCTCGTTCTTCCACTATCTGATTTTCAAAGACGCCGACATTCGCCATGAAGGCCACAATATGCTGATCATCCTAAAAAACCTGAAAGTGGGTGACATTATCTAGAATGGATGGGGTAGGGACCATCTCAACTGAAAATCTCTAGAGTTGTGAGCCAGTCATTGGCTCAAGTGTGCTGGCAGAAACGGCGAGGGCATCAGGGACGTAGTTCCGTCGCCAGGGAATGAGGTCAATGCCGAAGGTATCAAAATCCTCAATAGGGCTCCAAGCCCAATTGCAGTATGCGGCCAACCTTTTGTCATGACATGTGTATTGACTCCATACTTTTTTAAAAATCAACTCGGAATCACCCAGAGCCCGGCGGCGGGTGACACCTTTCCTTAACGCAAATAAGAGTCCAAGGACCAAAGCCTCATACTCTGTGACATTGTTTGTACAGTTAAACTGTAGTCTGTATGACGCAAGGAAGGACTTCCCTCATGGGTTGATTAGTTCTACCCCGGCCCCGTAGCCTTTTTTGGATTGGGACCCATCAAACTTGAGGGTCATAAGTTGTTGTTCATAATCTGGGGCTGGGGAAGGGGAGTAGTCTTTGGATTATTGCTAGGAGACTTAGGGGGTCCCTCCCGGACTACCAGCGTTAGGGTAGAGTTTACCTCCAGAGGTGTTTGGATTTGGGATTCCCGGGGAGATGGCACCAGAGGAGCACATCCTGTAGGAGTACTGGGCTTCGGGGAATCAGTTACATGTTGTTTATTCTGGAAGGCATCGAGGTGCCGGTTAGCGACCAAAAGACACGGCCCACACTTGAGCTCTGAATGTTTCTGATAGTGTACTCAGCACCAAGTACCAGATAGGAGTGTGGCGAGGGTTGCTGTGGCACCTTGAGATTCAATCTCAACTCTCATCTTTTCTTCTAGGTCCTGGGCTCTCTGCAGCACTATGAGATCCTCCCCTGGGATGAAATCAAATGTTAAGATTTCAAAGGGTCGGTACACCCCTAGGGAAGTCTCAG
Organism: Thuja plicata; assembly: GCA_018584345.1. Lineage (NCBI taxonomy): Eukaryota > Viridiplantae > Streptophyta > Pinopsida > Cupressales > Cupressaceae > Thuja > Thuja plicata. The sequence continues at coordinate 2,170,875 of MU227154.1, forward strand.
AGAAAAAGACTTCATTGACCCTCCCAACCTCAGTAAGGGCCTATTTCATCCGAGGTTCACTCTTGACCTGGATCTTATTAAATTCTCCCTCCCATGGAAGCCATAGATGGGTGAAGTCGGTCGAAAAGTATCCATTTAAGGATTTAGACCAATTCTGACTTAATAACATCCCGTAAATTTCTAGGATGTCCACCACTTGGATGTCAATTATGCTGGCTATCCTGGGGTCCTGGATAAGTTGTATCTAGACATTCTTCAATTCCCCCACCATTTTTATAGCAGTCTTATCCAGCTAGATCACTGCACCATTAGATGGGGTGGGATGGAATCTGAGCTTCTAAAAAATGGACAAGGGCATGATGTTACCCAAAGCTCCGAAGTCTACTAAGAAGTTGTGTATATTTTTTCCTTGGATATTCAGGCCTAGTAGGAAGGGAGGATCCTCATTGTTCCCCTAGAAGACGGTCGCGTTAGCATCTTTGAATGAGATAGTCTTGGGCGAGTGGTTGACGGCTTTCGGGTTCCCTAAGAGCTTCAGAAGAGACTTCTTCCACTCGGGATAGTTTAGCAAAACCTCCATCAAGGTCATGGAGGTGGTGGTCTGTTCCAACACCTTCGTAATATTGAATCTTCCTCCTGGGAACTGGTGATTTTACTCGGTGAGATCTTTTGCTTGGTTAGAGCTAGGACCTTTTGGAGGAGCAAGTCGGTCAGTCATGTTATTCCGGGGAGGAGGAGTGTCTTTGATAGGAGGTGTGGGTGTGTAAGTTGGTCCCTTACCAACTGACTCCGAGTATTATATGGAGTCTGCGGATTAGTAAAGGCGTTGGCCTTGAAGGGCAGGATAGATTCAACAAAGAATCCCTGCAATTCAGATTACTCTTCATCTTCCCCAAAAGTTCTGAAGAAGATGGTGTCACAGTGAAGGCATTGTGCATTGGTTCTTGGATAGGAGGTTCTGGAGGGGTGGTATCATGCGACTGCTGTTTGTCTAGCTGGGATATCATGATTACCTTTTCCAAGGTGGCACAATTCACCTCATTGTGTGAACCCGTGTCATGCAATCTACACCAATTAGTCATGGGCTGGAAGTCTGCAACTGGTGTGAAATGTGATGGTCCAGCACCAGTTTGGTTGGCATTTTGGTTCAGAGGTGGGCCTCTCGTGTTCGCGTTATTATTCCATTGCTGTTGATTAGACCTAGGCCCATTGTTGAAGTTTCTTCCTCGGTGTTGTTGTTTCATTGGCCGGAGAAAATGTTTCCCCTCTGGGAATTTGAATTCTAGGGTGCGTAGGACCCCGCCTTCAGTTGGCCCATGTCCAAAGTTAAGGTAGACAACATTCACCGAAGGGATTCAACCTCGATGGTCAACTAAGTGTTGGCGTCATAGTGTGATGGTTGTTGTTGTTGTTGGCTTCCTGGGAAGGCAGTAGTATTAGCTGGAGTCGAGGGCGGCAATCCTCCAGTCACAGACGACTGAAAGAAGGGCACTCCAGACGGTTGTGCCTACTGCGGCTGATTCCAAGGGAAAAATTCAAGACCTGGCACCATCTGAGTCTACATTGGGTAAATATACCAGGCCTACTAGTCTATCAGGGGTGGTGAAAGATTCATTGCCATCGAGGGGGCTCCCATCGCTAGATTGGGGTTGTACCCCCCGGCATACGCAGTTCCGCCAGGGATCATGTTGAAAGGTGTACTCTGTCCAATCCTGCCCGGGGATTTGTTTAGGCCACGGGACAATTCTAAAGCTAGGTTATAAACTTTTTTCAAAGTGTCCCGGTTACCCATGGTGGTTGTTCTCCAAAGGAGAGTGGCAATGAAAGGGTCCATCGTGTTAAGATAGGTCTACATGGTTACTTCTGGGGATGGAATAAAAGGGCCCGTCCACCGCTTCAGGGCACCCTAGAACCTATGGTTGAATGCTGCAAGAGGTTCATTGGGTTCCTTCCTGATGGAGATGAACTGGCTATGGGACCAGGCTGGGTCCACATGCACGTGAAAGGCAGCCAGGAAGGCGTCCTCCATGTCCTGCCAACTGTTTATGGAGTTGGTGGGAAGGTTAAGGTACCAGTTCAACTCGCCTTGCCCTAAAGACAAGGGGAACATATGAGTCACAACATCTTCATGTTGGATCCAGTGTCAGTTCATGGCATCCTTGTATGCCTGTAAATTCTCTTCTGCGGTTCATGAGCCTAAGTGTTCATATCGTGGGCAGATCTTCTCTGGGTGGTCGGGTAAGTCGTTGATTGCACCCAAAAAAGTTCCCATTGGGGACCCGGTGTTTCTGAAATATGCGACCATTAGGGGAACTATATGTTGGGTAGCTTGGGTACTGGTCCTCGGGGTTGTCTGAGAAGTTTGGGTATTCTGAGGTATGCTAGACCCCCAGACAATAGTGGCTGGTATAACTTTCGCGGTCTGTTTCCTTCGAGCGGGAGGCTCAAGTTCGAAAAACCGTCCGGGATTCAGGGCAGACCTAAGGACTCTTTCAAATTTTGCTGGGGACAAAGACCCAATCCCACTGAAGGCTTGACTCTTGAAACTATAACTCGGGGAACCCTTAGGAGGTGTACAATCAAAATCTCTGGAGGGGGATGAGTTCATGCCCTTCTTCTAGCGCCAATTTCTATTGACAGGGTTTTGCTGACCGAGTCCGCCAATAGTCATAAGTTGTCACTGGGTTCCGGGGATACTGGATATCTCTTCCTGCAAAGGTTGTCCGAGGAAATTATATTCCCTAGGCCTTCAAGCACCTGGGTGTCGGGTCACGACGGTGCAGGGCTCGGTTGGGAGAAGTGACTATTTTTGAGGGGGATAGCTGGTTTCTTCAACTCATTATCTCTGGAGATTCAATAAAGTAAGGTTTCCCCTAGCATTCTACACTTAGAAAATAAAATAGAAAAAGATCCTGCAAGGTTAGAAATACTTCATCTAACTATAGTCATGCTTAAACGTCCAGAACATTAATAATACTCTGACATACTACACTAAATACCGAAGAAATACATAACCATCAGTTATAACTTCATCAGTAGCGAGGGAAAAGAGGTCGTTAATCTATTTTAACATATCAGAGTAGAAGACATAAAGAACATAAAACATGAAATACCATTAACTCAGAAGCAGGAATTCCAACAACATCATTGCAAAGAATTCTTACTTCTTTATTAATGTCTCTTCCAGCAAGCACTGGTGCGTGATACAATGGTGGCTCCAGGGGAGCATCTAACTATTGAAAAAAGAAAAATGGAGCATTGAGCTCTGCAACTTAAAATGAGAAATCACTTTGCTATTACTATGGACAACAAAATCATTAATTTTTCCAACCCTTAAAAATGGGCTGGTCAGGCTATTTATACAATTCTCTTCTAACCCTAACCCTATTTTACATCATGTTTTAATAAAATACAATATCTAGGGGTCGGTACTATCTGCACCACCCTACAAAAGACCTTGAGATAAAATAGGCCTGCCATGTCAGAAGAATGAGACAAGAATATACAGCGGAAGAATCGGCCTCAAGAAGAGAGCCAGGAAGGAGAAGGGAGAAAGTAGGTCCCCTGGGGATTGAGACTACATGCCTCATAAATGGGAAATAAAACACCCTATCTCCAATGTGCCAGGTGTACTCCTAAGCGGCACCTCAAGAAGACCATCCTGTCAGAAAACCAACTGTTGAGTCGATGTCCCCTTTATGTAGCCAACCACCTTCTGACAGCCTTTATTAACCATTTCTGAAAGTGACCGGTCAGCCTCGGGGACTGGGACATGGATCACTTAAAAGAATACAAAATTTTGGATTCGAGACTCCGGGATCTAGGAACTTACGTCCTCAAAAGAATAAAAAATACCCAATGTTGGAGTTTTCTCCAGCCTCTAGAGAAAACTCAAGGTTGTTTATTATTATTGAAAGCCTGGAGGAGGTGGGAGATGCCATCCTCATCAATATCTTTTAAGTTGGCCCTTCAGTACTTGGCCATTTCAATTTGTTCCCCCAGGTCTGGAACATTCTCTTTAAACTAATTGGCCATCTTTGCCGCGTCATGACCGCTAAGTATCATGCAGGTTAATTTTGTCATCTAGGCACCATCTATCCCCTCCGGGGATTGATACTGGGACTTCATTATTTCATCAAAGCTCCCCAAAACCGAATCTTTGGGGGTACATGTATATGTGCTAAGGGGGTCAGCCCCGGAAGTCTTTATTACAAAAGACTTGTATAAATTGAAAGAATATTTTACCGCATTGATTTTATCTTATAGAGACCCTACCAGTTGCTTGATTACCTCCAATGTGACGTCAAGTCTGGAGTGTTGGGTTCTCACAAAATCAAATGATTCATCCCCTAGAATTTTGGATTCAGAAATCATATCCTCTCCTAGGTTAAGGATTTCTTTGAGCTCCGCCTTCCATGCTTGATAATTTTCGGTATCACCCTCCCATAGGTCAATGAGAGTCTCCGCATAGTATATAACCTGCCAGGCCATATATAAATCTGGGAGGGTGGACACCAGGAAATGTTGAGTGTTTCCTATTTGCAGGGTGACCCACTCGTCCACTGCCTGGGCTTTCTTCTTTATTACTCGTAGGGAGTCTATGTCACTCTGCGGTAGATCTTCAGAGGTGGAGGCCTCCGGAGGAGTGGCATTGATGGGTCGAGCTAGCTTAGTGAGCAACCCCATAAGGTTTGCGTTCTTTGCCTTTTCTGCTTTGAGCCTTTGGGCTTCTTTCTCATAATAGGCCTCTACTGCCCTAGCTTCCTCCTTCAGCAAGTCCACCTCACCCTGCTTTCCTCTTTTAACCAGCGACACCTCTGCAACATTATAATCTCTGGATTTCACTGTTGCTTCATTGGCGCCTGGGGGAGGTGTTGCTACAATGGAAACTATTTCTCCACCCGGCCCAGTTTGAAGAGTATGAACTGTCCGGGCTTTCTTGGCCTTTGGCGGGGCCTGGACTTGGGCAATCATTTCGACCAGGGAGAGGAGTTACTGGGGCAGACTGAGCTTTTCTTTTTCTACTCTCTACCAGCCACTGAGGCGGTAGGGGTGGCCTTCCTACCAAAATTTGTTCCCTTGATTCTTCCCCAGTGTCCTACAGCAGTTGTCCCTTAGCGGCGTGGATTTCATATGTTCCTCTCCCTGTGTCTTCTTCTGTAGCAATGTTTCCTTCATCAACCTCCATCTCCTCAGTCTTGTCCTCTGTATCTATTACTTGGTCTAGACTTTGGTAGGCTTCCTCGGGGATTTCTTCTTCATGCTGCTCTTCTTCTACTACCGGGCCTTCTTCCTCTTTTGGCACCTATTTTGGTAGTAGGGGAGGTGTTGGGCCAAGATTTAGAGTTTGGGCCACGGTAATCACCTGCCCAAAGGTTGCTCCCGAGAGTGGCTCTTGGAACATGGTGGCTGGGGTTACAATTATTCCTGAAGGTCCGGTTCCCCTAACAGATGTCATTTATTCACCTTGCCTTTGTTGGTCCACCCCCGGACCCTGCATCTCTTGAGCCCCAAAGGCAATCTCCGGCTCTGGCTTTTTTTCTTCTACCTTCTTTTCTTGTTCCTATGCAGGCTCTTGTTTAGGAGCCTCTTTCTCTGCAGCTCCCTGTTTTGCCCCAGGGACTTCTGTCTTTGTTTGTCTATTGTCCCCTTGCAAGTTTCCAAACTTGTCGATTGCAAATACATCATCAAATTCCTCTTGCGGAGGGGGACTGGCTGGGACTTTTGCAGGCTCTGTTTCCTTCTCCGACTCTAGGGAACTAGAAGAGAGGATTTCTACTTGTTGGGCTTGGGATGTTCCCAGCCCCGGCTTTGCCTTAGGCTTTTTTATAAGCTTCTTCTTTCTCTAGGTAACAAGAGGTGGCCCCATATCTCTTATTTTTGTCACCTCCATGGGATCCACCCCTGTTGCCTTTACCATTAAGGCTGCCAGTGACGGGGAGGAAGAGGGATGAATTGGCCCGGCCATAAGCGGTGGAGTGGCCAGCCGCGTTATTAATTGCTCCCTCATCTGTTGGGATGCTGCCACTGATTGTTTGATCTATTCCTTGATGGATACTTCTTGCGCAGGAGGGGTCGTGTCTATTCTTTTTCCTTTATCTACTCCCTGCGAAGAAGTCCCGGCCCCCGGAGTCAACTTTGGTGTCGGCTGGGCTGCTCGGTGGTTACTTCCAGGGCACACCTTCTTAAAATAGGCGTGACTTCACTTGACCACCTCTCAAGTGAAGTCCTCAATTATGGGCCCTTCCTACGCGTCCTAGTTTACTGGTGGAAGAGTCCTCGTGTCGATCCCCTTTGCCTTGTACTGGGGATCGATAGTGGGGGTGGCATTTGAGAAGTCTGCCGGGAACCTCCAGAGCTTCAACTTCTGCATCATGCCAGCTGTCATTCTGACGTAGTGCCTGCTCCGCACCTCCACATCATCTTGGCAATCTACCCTGAAGTCCTCCATATGGATATGATGGGGCTCTAAAGCCCGAGGCAGTGCCGTCACTATCTTTCCGTGCGGATCAAAGTTTTTCCGCGCTAAGTAAAATTCTCCTAAGTTGTAACTTTTCAATTCATTGTCCGCCTCCTTTGCGGCAGCCAAGCTACATGTGTAATTCCCACAAGTGATTGGGAATGGAATGTTGGGTATCTTTTTAAGGGCAAAGAGGTCATGCACCTCCATCATTTTCTTGCAATATTCCAAGAGCACAATCTTGTCCCCACAGTGTTTGGGCAACAAGTAGGGTTTCCCGGAGAAGCCGGTGACCCTAATGTAAGTGTGCTGCTGGAACTAGATATAATAATGTCCATAACTATGGACCAAATTTATTGCCTCTGAGGACAGGCGGTATCCAGCATCCCGGGTGGGTGTGAGTAGATGATAATAACCGAACGCATCGTTTACCTGGCAAAAACTGGGGAAGCTGGCCTCCCATTGAACTTGTGGGAAATGATCCCATGGTGCTTTTTGTCCCGGGCCAATCCCGAGCACGCCGTCTATAAGTAGACCATGGGTGTGGGGCCTCTACTGCGCTAGGGCCTAGAAAACATAAGAAGACATGTAAAATTTCTTCTTCTTGTTTAGCTACTAGAACTGGGAGTCGACATGGTTGGAAATTATTGTTGCCCAGTCGAAGTATCCTCCCTTGGTGGAGATGGCGAGGAGGAAGTAATACATCCATCTAGAAAACTCTTGGGTTGAGGGCTGCCCAAAGACCTGAGCTAATGCTATCGTTCCCATTTGAATGCTCTCCTTGAACTCAGAGCAGGGAATCTCTATCTTCTTTCTTTTAGGGTCCCTCTTTGGGGCCTTGAGCCAATGGGTATTCATGTATACCCGGGCGGCATCCTCCAACTATGTGAATTGGGCCAAGGCATCAGTCCTTCTAACCACTGAGGCCTTATCGAATTGTGGGATTCCTAGGCTTGCCTGGAATGTGACTGGGTCAAGGGATACTAGAGGAGTAGGGTATCCAGTTGGTTTTGCAGCAGCGAGCATAACAGCCTGAACAAAAGAGTTGTATTTGGTTTCCAATGTCAAAATAAGCTCTGAAGATTGCACGGAGCATGGGAAACAAGCAGCCTTGAGGATTTCGGAGTCCCCGATGTTGATTGCTAGCTGATCTCCAGCCTGTCACTGGATATACATATTTTTACCAAGGCCTGCATCTCTGGCCATGTTCTGATGCTGGTGTCGATGATAAGTTTGACTTTGGACTCAATCTTTAAGCCCATGATGGCGTTGTCCTGCATGAACTTCATGGTCAGTGGCATCTTTTCCAAGGCCTTCTCCATTTTAGATTTTACTGCCGCCCTGGTGGCCGTCGCGGAAGGTAGCTCTAGACTTCTGGGTGGAGATGATGCAGATGCTTCAGACATGCCTGGGAAATGAACTCCAGAAACCTGCGAGGCAAAGAAACCATCAGAACATATTAATCAAAACAAATATTCTGGGGTTCGGAGATCTTACCACCGTGGTGCTTGCTTTTTCTGAAAAGTCAGTTTCATGCAAAGATAACCGAAAAGCAAACACATCACATAAACTTAAGATTTTACTGAACATCCGGGTCCGGGGATTTTATCACACTTGGTAAGGACATAGGATGGATGATGGTAGGAGACCCAGAGGCCAAAGAAGTGACCATTGGTGAGGATGTGTAAGAAGGCAAGTCATCAAGCCCACGTGGGCGCCACATGCGTAGGTATTAAATGGAAGTTATGGTGATGACGGCGGAGCCAACTGTCTAAATGGGCCAAAAGTGAAGGCCACTTGGCTGGAATTGATTGTACGCATGGGACATAAATGAGGGTCTGACTGGTTTCATGGAAGAGAGAGAAAACTGCATGTTTGAAACTAGCCGAGAGCTGAGTTTCAAACAGGTGGTTATCTGCCCCGAAGTGAGTTCATGGGTAGAAAACCAGCAACACAAGTGACTCGACCACCTTGTCAAGCCACCCAGAAGGATATACACATAGAAATGGAGGGATATACAAAGACTATACATAGATATACACAAATATACAATGTAGAATGACATTCGCAAGAAACCAGGCAAGGTGGAGTATATACATCTATCTACAAACTGACTACTTCTACACAAAGGGTGGACAACCCTCTGGCAGAGCTGACCCACCAACGGGCAGCGAAACTAGAAAATAGGAAACAAAAAAAATAGAAAGATGACAAACAAACAAATGACGAAAGAAACACCAAACAAACCAGAAGAAAATAGAAAAGCGGGAACAGAAACACCTACCTAAGAATGCCAAAAGGTGGAGGAAAGGAGTTACTGTAGGAGCTCTGCAATAGCTTTAGTTGTCAAATGGTCACAATCTCCATCACGAAGTACTCACAATCGCCTAAAAATGACTGGAAGTGTTAAGCACTGATTATCACTAACTTTATGCAAATTGCTCTGTTAATTGCTTTGAGTGCTCAAAATTTTTAATCACGGTAAATGTGAAAATGACAGATAAGTTCTATTTATACCCATGGTAAAAGGTTAATCCACCTCCTTCCGGCAATCTCCAGACAAGCGAACCTCCGGACCCCAAGCCTAGGGATTCTCCGCGATGATATCCTTAAGAACATCGTGGCGAAGAATCCCAGAGTCCGGAGTCCAGTTCCCAATGAAGGACAACCTCCGGGACCGTAGTCGCAGAGATGAAAACCAAACAAACAAAATGCAACAGCGGGGAAGAAAACCCCGGAGAAAGAAAACAAAAGGGAAAAAAGGACAAGGCAAGCAAAAAACAAACAAAAGAAAAAGGGGGGGACCCAACATTTTGTACACAAAATGTAGGGACGGGGATGCAGGGCATAAAAATACGCTTTTGGAGGACCAAAAGCCTTTTTAGTGGGGAGACTTGATCCAGGTGGATCTACCATTAAAAATCAAAGTGTTCCAAAATCTCTCAGAAGTAGCACCAGATTGAAGAACTCATCAAAATGAACCTGATGCAACTTGGGTAAAACCAAGTAAAAAGGTGAAAATTTGACTATGACAAATCTGGTCAAGTTTGGTGTCATTATGAAGATCTCATCACCATAATTCCAACGGCATTCATTTCATCAAAATCGAAGCTAATATGCATAAGTTGTAGCTGGTCAAAGATTGGTCAAAAGTTTGACTTTGTAGAGTCAACAAGTGCTGATGTGGTACAGTACAGTCAGCTATGGAGGACTAATTGCAAGTTGACGGGCACCTCAAGGCAATAGGTATACAAAATTATCTAATAGTTTGGAACCCATCACTTCTAACTTTGTATTCCTTTAATTGACCATCACACCATATACATGTGTTGAATATGTAGGTGGCACATTTTCTTTAATTTGTCTTTTACTCCATATAAGACAAAATAGGGATAAGACAAAAAGTTGGAAATTGGAAGCCTTGAACCCACAACCTTCTCCCAACCTCAAAGCCTTAAGCGCCTTTCCCATAACCAATGCACCACCCATGCTGTTTGCATAGTATGGTATGCTTACGTTCTTTTAACATTGCTCACGGTTTTATTTTCAAAGAAATCACCAAATGGAGGAAGCAAGACTGGCGGGGATGGAACCCTTGACTTCTTTTAAAAATTAATCAATTAATTGTGTAGTTTTAAATTAAAAATCAAATCCAACCCATTCACCCCTAAATGGCTAAAATAAATTAAATGATTGAATTAAATAATTCTTAATTTCTTTCAACTCAAATTGATCAACCAATGAGAGTTGAGGATCTTGTCTTCTTGTCCCACCCTTTGAGGAAAACCATTTAAATGGTCCCCCCATTTGAAACCATTTGAGGGATAAAACTCAACCAAGCATTAACCCATGGTTAATTCACTCTACCCCCTACCCTTGGGAATTTGCTATAAATACAAGCCATTTTCTATGCATTTCATATCCTAGAAATTCAAGAGAAAAGCATCCTTATTATAGGCAATTTGTTAGTAATTGAGCATTTTCCATAGCATTTTGATCAATTAGGAAGCAAATTGTTGATTTGAGGAGCATATCATGAGCATTTTGAATTCAAAGCACACATCATTTGAGAGAATTGAGCTAGATTATATCATATTTTTTATCATTTTCTCATTCTAGGATTGTCCTTGAGAGAGATTAAGGTTGAGAGATCTCTTAACAAAGCTTAGATAGAGAACCGTGCGATGTCATGGATTTAATTACAATTCTTAGATTAAATTAATTTTTCTTTCCATAGAATTGTTGTTATTGATCCTAATTTAATGAAGGTGTAATTTCTCACACACAAATGACACCCACCATGGGGCTTTAGGCCTCATTTCTAACGTTTTATCTTAAATTTTGTGTTTTTTGCATCATTTTCTTGTTATTTTGAAGAAAATAGGAGAAGAGCCGCCTATGAAGCATTTAGAGCCACCTGTGATTAGTAAAGAGCCACATACAAGGTTCTTATTTTCTGTCTTTCATTCTTAGGCTGCCTATGAGCTAAATTCTATCACCTGGATCTGTAAAGGGCCGCCTATCAGACACTAAAGACCGCCTATGATCTTCCAAGAGCCATGTACTATCAACCTTTAACCGCACTTTTCACTTTCTGTGCCGCCTGTGGTTTTTCTTTGGCCGCCTGTGGAATTTCTAGAGCTGCTTATTAAGATTTAAAAGCCACTTTCAAAGTTTTAAATTACACTTAGTAACAGTTAAAAGCCACGTATTAGCTGTTAAATGCCACGTAGATCTTTTTGCTTTAAATCAAGTTTTTTAATGATTTGCTCACTATTTTAATTCTCTGTGTTTTTCATTGCTACAGATGAAAAATCATCCAAAAGTGCAGAAACCAGAGAAGAGAGTCACAAGGCCTAGCAAAGAGGTAAGGATTAAAGCTAAACATGATAAGAAAATACATGCATATAATATTTTAGAGAACTTAAAGGAAGAAGAACACCTTTATGATCACTATATTAAAGTGTTTTTTGCTTATAGAGAAAAATTTCCTACTCTTTGATTGATTTTCATTCTCAAGTTCTTTAAGCTTGATTTGACAAAATTTGATTAAAAGAGCTTTTAGGAGTGAAATTGTCAATTTAATTTCCAAGTTTTCCTTCACTTTGTTTCGATTGTGTTGACTAACTTCTTGGAGGAGCTGAAGTGGGAACGATTGCCACTAGGTGAATTAAAATAAGCAAAATCAATAAAAAAATGTGCCTAGCCTTTGCTAGCTTCAAAAATGAGGTACTTATCTTATCAATCTTGTAAATATTAAATTGTGGCATTCATTTAAATCTAGCATAATTTGGAAAAGTCCTCTAATTGGCTAAATTGAACAAGCATTAGGCATATGCTCTTCACTTTTTGAAGTGAATCAAAAATCCAAACGTGCAAAGTCAATTTAGTACAAAGAAAAGGATAAGGAATTGAACCACACATTTCAATTTTAAGAACCTCCTTGTCAAGGGGTTGAAAAAGAAAAAACTTTGCTTGAAGTGTTTGGAACAAAGGAAGACAATAGGGATATGCTCTTCACTCTTTGAGTGAATCAAATTCCCAAACTTTTTGGACTAAGTTCGATTTTCGCTTTCCATATACATGCTAGATAGAATAAAGATTTAGAGGGCCTGCCTCCCGAGAATTCCTTTATGAAGGCGGTGACAGGGAAAGACCCAAAGTGGGAGACAATCACTTTTTCCATGATATAATTTGACCCACTATAAATAAATGCACTTTACCTTAATCAGAAAGTGACTAAACCTTGTGCAAGTCATCCTCACTTCCTCAAGTATTCCTTTGAGATTTCGCAAAATCATACTTTCATGCGTGTGGGAAGCCTGCAAGGGGTTAAAGGAACTTGGTAAGATTTAGAATGGAGGTGATTTTAAACCTTGTTAAAATAGCAAACCTACCTTTTTAGAGCCATTGTTAAAAGCCAAAATTGTTTGACTCTAGGTAGATTGTTTGGAAGAAATTCTTGTGTATACCCGTAAAAACATCCGAGAACATACACTTTTAGTGTTGTTTTAGGGATATGGTACAATTTTGATCTGTGTGTTGAGCTTGTACTCTATTTTCACGCAAGATTTTTTTTTTAACAAATCTGATCAAAACCTTTAAATTTTTAAATCCAAAAAATAACAAAAAAATTGACAATTTCAACTTTGATCAGAAAAGAGCAGCGTACCAACAATTCAAAACCGCATACAAACAATGCTGGACCACTTACAACTTTGAAATGCCACTTGTAAACATTCAGAAGCCACGTAAGCCACTAGAAAGTGTCGCATGTCAACAGTTTAAAACTGCCTATCAACAAGCTAACGCCGCCTGCTCACTACAGAGTGCCGTGTAGAGGAATTCTAGTAACCACGTACCAACATTTAAAGGCTGCCTACACACAGGAAAGTGCCACCCAGAAATAAAGAAGGGAAAATAGGGGGCATTTCCCAAGGGTTTGGAAGGATTTTGAAATTGTATTTTGATACCCTTTTCAGAGTTATTTCTATCCAGTGCAACAAATAGATCATATTCCTTCAAATATTTATAATGATGAATCTATTTGAGAAACGAATCAATTATATGGTGGAGAATAATTTTCAAAATCAAGATCAAAATCTCCATGGGACTCAATATGATGAAGTTACTGAAGATGAAATTTTGGAAGCATCCCAAGATCCCAGGTTTATGGAGACAATGCACTTAATTTTGAAGAGGGATAAAGAAGCATATTTCCATAAATATGACATATCAACCTTAAGGAAGAATGAGGAAAAATAGAAGGATACATCATCTAACAAGCCATCATTAAGATCAATTTTTCCTTTCCTTTATGATGATGGGCCATCTGTATCTTCATCTTCTCCAAACAAAGAGGAATTTGAGAGCAGCAAACCTATCTTGGATCAAGGGAAATTTCATGACAACCCTATTTGTGATCAAGATAATAAAGAGAATGAAGAGCAAGGTACCACTCTCAAGAAATATCTAATGCACACACCTCTATCTAGCAAGGTTTATCCCATATCCTTTACTCCTTTCATCCTTCGTCCATCTCACAAAGCTTCACAACTATCGAAAATTCCTCCATCAAAGAGTGAACCTATTGATGACATTTTTCTTGTTGACTACGTCTACCCTCAAGGGATACCTCTAAAAGAAACCCAAGCTAACTTACATCTTGTTGCAAATTTTTTCCATGCTTCAAAGATCTTGGACCCCAAAGCTTCATGTGCTTTAATGCCAATTCAAAAATATTCTCCATCATTTTTCCAAATATTCCCCACACATATCCAAAAATCTACCTTGTCCTTAGAAGTGGCTCCATGTCAAGAGGATAATCCAAAGAGTAAAGAAACAAGTATCAATAAAGATCAAGATCAAGATGTTATCCAATCCCCTCCCATATTTGATGAAGGTGTCATATCCATAGAATCTTGTGATGATCCCCTTGCACCCTTTCATTTCTTCCTAGCTGATATCCTTCCATTTCATAAACAAAGTGTCCTTGCAAGCTCTATACCTCGTCTAATTCCCAAGCAAGATCAAGATATTCCTTCCATCATTTCTAATGAACATATTGAAAATCAAGAGCAAAGAACCCTCTCTACACCATCCAAAGATCCTTTTCAAGAAAGAAATACCCCATCAACTCCTTGTCATACTCCTCCATATTCACCTCAAGAAACCATCATTCTTCCAAATCCCTTGCATGAGAATAAATCCCTTCAAGCTTCATTTGATCCTATAAAAGTTGTTCCTAGAAAAGCTACTCATGAGCCTATTCGTAAAAAGGTAAATCTTAAAGATGAGAGCCTTGGCAATATAAAACATTCCAAAGATATTGATATCCCTTTCACACCTTATCTCCCTCCATTCAAACATAACCATATACCTTCACCATCCTCCAAATCCATTTTGGGTTCCTATGTCCCAAAGCTAAATTATTCATCCCTTCCATCCATATTAGGTCCGTATATTCCTCCATCAACTATTCCTACCATCTTTATCTCTCCATTCACTTACCCTACCATCTATCAAGATCAATGAAGGCATACATACTTGAATAATTTCCAAATACCAATCCATATGAACACTTTACATTCTTCCTATTCACCCACAATTCCCAAGTCTTTTGGAATCAATTTGGATGTGCAACATAAAAATCAAAAATCCAAGAATCCACATGTGTATAAAAATCACCATGTCCCATCTAATCAACATGTGAATGAAAATAAAAAATAAATATCCAAAAGGCCATAAAGGTCCACCAAACAAAAAGAAAAATCAAAGGAAATGTGGGTTCCTAAATCCCTCATTGAAGAAATGCATTCAAAAGCATCACAAAAGAAAGAAAAATCAAATACTATGTGGATTCCCAAGTCACTTTTGAAAGACTTTCACACAAAATAAAAAAACAAAGTTGACATTCAAGCTTCCAACGGCTTCCACTCCATCTCCTTCCAAACATTTTCCACTTTCCAAGTCTACTTTTGTTGGAGATTTGATTCTGAATAGTTGATTGATTGTATGTTTGTCATTGATGACAACATATAATACACAGTAGCACTTCTGTATGTACTTATCCATATGATGACATGAAGAATTACATGGATATATACATGTTGTTGACATGTTTATTATGCTATGTTCATACACATGGACCTAGATATGATGTTTCAGTAAAGATATGTAATTCTGTTATTGACGGTTATAGTTCTAGAGGAATAACGGTTTAAGGCCGATGTGTGTAACATGTTTATTGAGTTGTGCCTATCTTCAAGATATGCGTGTGTATATTCATGATGAGTTATGAGTTGTTGATATTAATGTAAAGGTGCCAAATGTATTTCAAGAAGATTGCAAAGTTATGGTTAAATTGGTGAAGTCGACTTAGTGAAGCGACACGTCTATTTAGTTTATACTTGCGCGATTGTAATTATGCTTATGCACTTAGTAGAGCCAACAAGGATGTTAAGAAGAGTTGTCCTATAGGTCCCATGATCTCATACTTGGTGTATATACTTATAGAAGGTCATTTATGATAAGAAGAGTTGCAAAAGCCAGAGATAAGAAAAGCATAGCAGAGTGTTAAAGCAACAGAGCTATATTTATCATATGTTGATAATATAGATATTGAAGTAGAAGATTTTAGAACATAGAGAAGATTGTTGTAGTGCTTTGCAAGAGGTTAAAGCATCGGTGCACTAAAGGAAATGATCAGACAAGCAGTGTCACAAACAACAGTTCACCTTGTTGATACAGTGTGTATCAAATAACCAGAAGGTTGTAGCCTTCACCATTTGGATAGTGAGTCCGCCACCCCTAACAGGGTTATTGTAAAAGACTCCTAATAGGGTCAGACCCTTAACTAGGTCACTATAATACTACATTGTAATGAACAACTCCTAACAGGGTTGAAAGATCTTTTAACATGGATTACTACAAATAGTATAGTTCTTTGTGGGTACTAATTTCCACCGGGGTTTTTACCATTTGGTTTCCCCGTAACCAAATTGATGTGTTGTGTAATGTGTTATCTGAATGTGCATTTACTTTGTATCAATCTGGATTAATAAGTATAAGAAAAGATAAAGTTGTTGATAACTGATTCACCCCCCCCCCCCTTCTCAGTTATCCCTGAAGTATTCTAACAATTGGTATCAGAGCCAAG
>MU227154.1:2190614-2266981 GCA_018584345.1 Thuja plicata
GAAAAATAGAGAATGACACAATGATTTACCCTGGGGAAAACCTTTCGGTAAAAAACCCCAGCACTCCAAAACTTGCACAATGTATTATCTTCAACACAATAGTTACAACACACTTGCAATGCAAGTTCTTTCAGGAGACAATAGACACACAAGGATTAATCGAGTAGTACCCGATCATACTAACAATACACTCTTTTTCTTTATTTGTCTGCAACCTTAAAAATGCTTATATCATGCGCTTTCCTTTTTAGGGCAACTTTCAAAGATAGCCGCATTAGGGTTTTACCATTTTCTGAGAAAATAGGAAGTGTATAGTACTCAGCTTTATCAGTTGTCACATGTCATTGCATGTCTTCACCCATCATTGAATCTTCTAGAAATAGCTCTTACGTGTCATAGGAATCCGTCATAACCGTTTCAGCCATGATCTCCTTACACACAATTCAAGATGCCGACACATCAAGTGGAGTGACACATCAACATGCCAACTAGACATGTACACTCACACTTAATTACATTATTTGCAAGAAATATATTTTACAAAATAAATAATAATAATAGGAATTATCCAAGGTTGAGACACCTTATTCCTAACATTCTGCTCTATGATGCTTGTCTCACTGTTTGTGGGTGTCTACAGAATCTAGCTCTTTCCTCAGCTTGTTGATCAGGACTAAATGAAGACTTTCTTCTCCTTCATATTTTCTTTATAATCTTTCCTCTATTCTCTTGTTCACCCCACAATTTGTAATAAATTGGGTTTGTCTCTATATAGACATGATTTCCCCTTTACTTGGATTTCTTGATTCTTGGCGCGTTCCATAATTCTTGCTAATAGATTTAAAGAAAACTCCTGATTTATCTCAAAGAGATATTTTTTCCAACTGGACAAATCAACTTTAAATCACTTACTTATCTCCGGCTTTATCTGGATGATTAAAACAATGATAAGTATCCGTTAATTCTATCTTTAGCTTCTTGAAAACTAAGCATTTTGTCATTTTTTGAACTCTTTGTTCTGTTGGTCAACACTTCAGTTAGTCATCAATGATAACTGACTGTTTCGTCAGTGTGACTTCAGTTGTCATCGGTATCTTTGTCCTTGTCTTCTCCGTCGGGCAACACTGAAACTTTGCTCATCGGTAATGTTGTGCATTAGCTCATCGGGTAACACTGTGACTCTTCTCTTTTACTCTGACCATCAGTGTGCACTCCGCCAATGTATGTAGTCACTTAGTAAATACTTGACTTGTATGCATTACTGATAGCATAGTCTTGATTCATTGGTTCTTTGAAGTCTTTAGCAATATTTCCATGACCATAAAGATTATATCAATTTGACATCAATGACAATGCAATATATTAATTGATTTAATGCCTTGCATGATCATCAACTTAATATCTTCAAACATTCAATCAGTTACATATCATCAGTAATATCATGTATCAAATTACTACATATCTTCACAGGTTGTTCGCCTATCCAAACAAAGTGATCATGAACTGTACTCAACAATATCTTAAGCCACTCTTCTTCACTGAATTTGTATAAATCTAGAATTTTCATAATGTTTAACTCGTTAACATGTTTGAATTCATCTCTCATAATGCCATTATCATTCATGTACTCCATTTTAGTAGAAATATCATCAATATCCAATATGTCATATTTGCAATGACTGTATGCCCTAATGTCTTCTACATGCAATACGTTGTGAGGTGTTTGAGAAAATGCTCCTTCAGGGTCTTCTTCACAGGATTTGAAAGGATGTTTCTTGAATTTATACCTAGGTCTATCCACAAAATCATATATCAAAGGTGCATCCATATTTTCTGTATAAGTAGATGATGTAAATACCTTTCACACGCTAAAATATGATTATTTTCTTTGATCGATCACACAAGGTAATTGCTAGATAGTCTGAATCTCTTTTCTCTCTGATCTCCTTTAGTCACTCTTCATCAAATGGTAAAAATATATAATCTTTAGGTGCTTTATACAATGTTAATTCATTAAAATCTTGCATTACCTAATATTGCCCAGTCGGCTATAAATCTAGTGATCAAAATATATGCATTGTCTTATGTTGCGCTCTTAAATATATATTCCATGATGTTGGTCATGATCACCACTAATCTCGCTAGGGATCAATCCACATAATAAGGGGTAGGAAATAATCTGATATCTTTGTCCAATGCTCCCCCTAAGGCCATGATTAGCCAATTAGGTCGATTCATATTTGTTAACCTCAGCCAAAGATCTAGTAGAATCTACTGTCTCTCCATGAACCAATATATCACTTGTCTCCTTAATTTTCCATATCTTTCCACTGCTGTTATCTTCTGCTTTCTTGAAACAATTGTCAAAGTCATTCTTTAAATCTGCAACTCTCTTACCAATATCATTTCCATTCTTTTGTGTATTCATAGGAGGTTGTACTCTTCTATGGTTTACTCCATTATACAAAACTTCACTATATGACCTGGATTACTGCATTTGTAACATATAGGAGGTCTTCTGTCCTGATTTACTTGCAGCTTACAAAACTTTACAATGTGTCCAATGTTATTACATCTATAACATGTAGGTTTCACAACATGTTCTCCTTTATTTTCTTGTATATATCTAGATTGATTGAGTTTCCATAATTCTTCCTTCTTGTGCCCATATGCATTGCAATTAAAACAATAACCAGAAAAAGTCTTAAAGGGGACATTACCTCTCTAGTCTCTTTTCATGTGTCCAAACTTGTTACAACCAAAGTATCTATCTTTGAAAGGTCTGATCTTCTCTTTAGGTTCTTCAGGAGTAGGGTTTTCTGCATCAATCTTTCCATCTGGTTTCTCTTCTTGATTCTTTGAGCATTCAGCTTCATTGAAGCCAATACCAGTCATATCACCTTTAGGTTTCTATGTGTCTCTTTGTTCATCTATCAAATCACTACTAGAGTGAGGTTTCTCAATATGTCTCTTTGCTTCAATAAGCTAACCTTTTATGACCTGATTGTATTTCTCCAATCCTAGATACTTGTTTTTATATTGGTCAGCCTCATTCTTCATTTTTTCCATCAAAACATTTGAATTATTCAAAGTTTCTTCAATCTTGTTTTTAGCATCCTTCTCTTGTTGAATTTCTTTCGCCATTCCTTTATTCTCAAGATTCAGAGTGTCGTTCTCTTTTTCAAGTTTCTTTATCTGATCTAAATTTTCATTGTCTGAGTCTTCTTTTATCTAAATCACAAGATCTTGTCTTTGAATTCTTGAATGTTCAATTTTTTATTTCAATTTCTTTATGAATCCATCTACTTTCCTTAGATTTAATCTCAAGTCTTCATTCTCAGCTTTAACTTTATCAAGGTCTTCAAGTGCAGCTTCAAAATTCTCTTGTAAATTATCTTAATCTCTAATACCAATTGTTAGGATTAGGTAATAATGAGAGGGGGGTGAATCAGTATTACAAAACTTAAAATAAACTTTGAACCAATTCAACATAAACCATAATCATACTAAAATCAAAGGAACATAAACAAATAACACAGTACTCATAACACCATTATTTGTTATCGAGGAAACCCTTGCCAAGGGAAAACCCTGGTGGGGATGATACCCACAAGCATGCACTAAAGTAAGTGTCCCTATTAGGAGACCTAGCCTTGTTAGGAGCTGAATATTACATAGTACAATTCCTTGTTAGAGGAATAACAACCCTGTTAAAGGTATACAACACCCTATTAGGGGCCAACTGAGTATACAACTCTTACAATATATTTCTGTTACATAGTGTTCTTAGTAATGAACAAAAAAAGAATAAAAAATGCTTAGATAGTTCTTGTTATAGCTCTTCAATGATATTTTTCATCCTCTTCTCTGCCATTCACACCTCCCAAAAAATATGTTATCCTTCATATATATCTTTATCTTTGCTAAGTCGACTCTTTTAGCTAAATATTACACAGTCGGCTCTCAATATGAAAGACATTTGATAAATAAAATATCAAATCCATAGTCGGTTCTCTCACACAATAAAAATATAGATATCAAAAAACATAATCTATCTTATCTTTCTAGGAGTCCATGTCGTACTCCCCAAATCATCGCTTCAGTTCAATAGCTCTGTATCACTGTTTTGCTACTATCGCCTATCTTTATTTCACTGTAACTCTCTGTAAAATTTACCAAAATGAATTCTATCTTATATGAATTTCATACATACTCCATATTATCTCCCTCTAATCTTTCACATCATAACTCAGCGATCTCAATCTTCGATACCCAAAATACCTTTTTATTTCTGCTCTGTACTTAGTCGATTTCAAAATAGAGTCACCAAAACTTAACTCCATATCAATTGATCAATATGCCAGATGTGTTGCCATAAATGAAAACCAAAAAGTGAAACATAACACACAAAATTGATCACTTTCCAACAGGTTCCAGAAGGAGGCAGTTCCTACAGAGGCCCCTTTAGAATTAAAACCCACAACACCACAGTTCTTAAATAATAATCTTTTCAACTTTATCTCTAGCCATATTTTTAGCTTCCTGAATAAGAATGGTATTTGGATTCTTATCCCTAAAAAAATTTCTCAAAAGGTCATGTTTTTGGGGGCTATTTAATCCCCTCATGTTCCAAGAGATGATCTTCATTTCTTAACTTGGGAGCATTCCTTGATGGTATGTTGTCGCCCATCCACAATACTTTGTCTGCTCTCATGTTCTCTCATGATTCTATTAGGTCTTCTCCCATGGTTAGATTTAGGAGTTTCCATATCAACTCTCATAGATATCATTATAAATATTCCTAGAGGCATCCCCAGAATAGGTTCAGATTATTTCTTTTTATTATGAGTCACCTCTGTCCAGAGGTCCTCTAGACATTCTGAGAATGGATTAGATTCTTCAAATGAATCTGCCCAGCTTTTCTTAGTTATTGGAGTTTTTGGGATTAAGGTACTTTCCTTGATTTTATTTCCTTTATTATTTTCCTTTGGGAGATAATGGGTTATCCCAATATAAAGATCTTTCTTATCGACAGAGACCGTTTGAATTTCTCCTTCTTCAAGGGGACCATTAGGTTCTGAAGACAACTCCTTAGTTTGATCTATGCTACTTACTGGAATATTTAAGCCTTGAAGGGGGCCATTCGAGCTTAGGTCTATAGGAGTTCCTGAGAACAAAACAAGGTCTTTTGAGCTGATAGTATTAGTGTTCACCAAAGGTTTTCCCCTCCAAATCTTCTTAGAATCCTTTTGGGGGGAAAACTTAGCTTTCTAAAATTTAAGAGGACAATCCTTTTCCCAGTGGCCCAATTTTTTATAGGAAAAACAAAAAAAGGGAAGGGACTCAAATTCAACTTCTTGTGTCCATGCACCAAGCTTGGAGTTGATGATAATTCTATTCGACAAGTCAGCCATCTGAATAATATTCAAACAAAATCTAGCATAAACCCTATAAGTTCACATAGTTGTCATAGGATCAATAGAGGAAAGGTCTCCAAAGGAGCTGGCCAACCCTCCCAAGACATCTTCATGCTAGTATTCCAAAGGGAGACCAAGGAATATGACCTAGACCAGGGTTGAAACAAAAAAAATTGAATCATTGAGGACCAGGTTGGGAGACCATTTTCACAGTGCAAGATAGTAACAACCAACCATCCAGGGGCCAACACATAGGATGTTAGAAACGTCTTCCATACTTGAAAATTCAAAGGAAAATAAACCTTTGTCCATGGAAGATATGTCAACTTGACCTTTAAGGAACCATTTTCTCTTCACAAACTACCTAACAACTTCAATATTAGGTCTACCCCCCACAAAATTTCCAATCAAGGTCATCTCCATAGAAGAGATTGAGAAATCGATCAGGGGATCTAGGATAAAAATAGAGAACTCTCCTTTTGTAGGGTTAGAGACCACATTAACCACAAGGAAGGAAGATTTCCTAGAGGGTTTAATACAAAAATATTAAAACCACTTATGTTTGGTATTGATTTTTTTCTTGTTACTATGGATAGGGCCCTCCTTGATAGATTCTTTGTCCTGACGAGTCCCATAGAATTCAGGGGCCCCATCTCTAATGTTGCTCTTGAAGTCAACCACCTTTATTTACTTCTGACCATTCTGTTATGGTTCAACCCCTGACCCATTCTATAGAGGTTTCCCTCCAGCAAAGTTGAAGGCATGAGAAGGACACAATTCCATGACTGCACCAACAACAACAAGACCGCCATTTCCAAGGATTCAATTCAAAAAATCTTTCCCGCTTGTTGGTAAACAAATTGTTCTTCTTCACTTTAACTCTAAAATACCCAAATATTAAAGAAACAATTGAATACAACAGTTGGGAAATGTAAATGAATAACTAATTTCCCTCTGAATTTGAAGGTATAGCTCCCTTAAATGAATGATCTTCAATGACTATTGATCTTTTCTAATCTAACAAGGGTATGTTCTTAACCCAAGAATAGAAGAGGTAAACCAAGCTCGACCTAGACAAGAACTAGCTCAGACAAATTAAATTCAACTAAATCTAGCCAATCTTGAGATCTTAGTAATCATACAAGCTCTAAAACTACTAATGTAATGACAGATAATGACCATACAGGATGTAGGAATGATATATTACTGGTTAAAACAATAATGAAACAATCTATCTAATAGGAACATTTCTCAAACTTTGAATAAACCTAAAACTTCCCCTCAATTAACTGTATCAAATCATAATATAGAACCTTGGTTCAATCATAAACTCTAAATCCAATTTCAATGAAACATTCGAATTAATAGAAAGATAAATGCAATGCAATGGAATAGTTAAAACAATGGTATTCAGACATACACAAATTTGACTCAGCAAAATGTCATTCTTCACACCAAAATTTAGCTGACCATTGTATTGATTTTCAAAAGAGTACATATAGATCCCATAGTTGGACCATTACAAAAAGGGGTAATCAAAACAGTTCAACTTCCCTAACTAGAAATGATAAATACATGTTTATCCATTACAAGATTTATCAAAATTAATACAAGAGGGAATATTTATGTTTCCATTTTCTTTCGTTTATCTATTTTTTCCCTATAGTCGGTGACCGCTATGATGACCGGAATTAGCTCTTCATGTCTATTGACATGGACTTTGGTATATCTGATGAGCCACCTAGAGTGATCTTTGGTTAGGCTCTTAACCGCATCTACCCTGTCCTTCAACTCTTCCATAGCTTTGTAGATGCACCCACTCACCTGTTGGAGTTCTGGTACCTTATCCAACTAAGAAGAGGATTTCTCTGCTAACTTATCCACATTGTCTAAGAAGAATTTCTACATGGTGGTTACTCCGATCATCTCTTTTCCTTGACCACTTGTTTGTGAGTCCGTGTGAAGACCTTGAAGGAGTTTAAATATCTTTTCTCTATTCTTCTTTGATTTTGACATCTGTCAGCTGTAGCCCTGCTTCAGCTTGACTGATCATGTCAGTCTGAAATTCTAGGCTTTGAAGCCATTTGATCAAAGGTTCATCTCCTTTCTATAGGATCCTGGCCTTTAATGCCTCCTTAGTCTTCATTTTTACTGGTACATGCAGCATTAACATGCGTTCTTGACATTTTACCCTCTTTGAGGTGAGAGTCTGCAAATTCTTTTCAATGTAGCTCCTCTCCTTTTCCAACTTTAGTAAAGTGTTACCCAGCTGCTCAACAACTACCAGCCCTTTGGATTTGAGTCTCTAGATCCAACATTTACCAATTTTCCCAAAATTTTTGTCTTTCTACAACTTAGCTATGATATCTTGATTCTCTGTAGCATTGGGGTCAAAAGTGGTTTGGTCGCTCAGAATGCTGGCAACCAGAGTGACTAACTATCTGATAAAGTTAGTTAGTTTGGCGACCTCTGCTTTAAGCTGGACTTTAGCGGTCTTGATTTCCTCAAGCTCTTCTTTGATAAAATGTTAGTGGATTTCCACCAATCCACTTTAGTATCATGGTGAGCCAGTCCCATATCAAATGACTGCAGATCAAAATCAGAGGTGGTCAAATCTTCAATTCTGCCTTCTTTGGTGGGCTTCGCTACCTCCATGGTGAAGTTCCATGTTTTTGGGTCTTGACCTAGTGTAGACAGAGTCTTTTCTTTCTTTACTTTTCTTACGATAGCACTAGACTGTAGGGTTCATTAGAGAGTATCCTTGCTGGGAGCTCCCTCTTCTATCCTCTTCCTCTTATGCTCTAGAGTGTTCTCTATCCATGACTCCGCGCTTGTGACTTTGGTGGCAGAGACCAATTCCAATATGAAAAAATTCCTGATGACTAGAAGAGTAGCTTTAGGCCTAGAAGAAAATGGATTCACTGAAGTAGGGGAGGAGGAAACTAAATTAACAACTTGAGCAACCTTCGGTTGCTTCCCAACCTCTTCATTTGATTCTTTGGCCACTGTGCTAGAACTATCCTTTCCCACTTACACTATGATAGGATATCCTTGCCTTGGAGTATATTGTGTTAAGGTATCACCTTGCGTTCCCACGGTACTGACTTTGGCTGGTTTCTTTGTTTTTTTATTCTTAACAGACTCAATCGTAGAATTGACTAGTTTTGTAGAGACTGCTTCTTCCATGGAACCAATGATAGGGGATGAGCCACCTCCACATATCTTTTCCAATGGAATCATCTTTTCAGAAGGCTCATCACCTCCACCCACTGGTTGAGCTGACTCCTTGGCTATAGTAGGGATAGTTTCTGAAGATGATGCAAGGGTACTCCCAGTCTCTTTTCTGGAGTTTGTCAAGATGAAGGCTTCCTTTCTGACTTCTTTCTCCTATCTGTCATCCATTCAACCCATTTCTCTATTCTTCTATAAATCTCACCCATCAAGGTCTCCAAGTCATCTATACCTTGACCTAGCATGGGTTCAAAGCTTATTGGAAGAGGCTTTATCTTCTTTCTATATGTATCATCATAAATATGCTGGTCATCATCTTCTATCCCTTCAACTACAATGTTAACTTTGAACTTTTTGATTTGTTCAATAGTTAACCTTGCGTAGAACCTTTCTCTGCTCTCTAAGTCATCCTTGCAGTTGGCCCAATAATCTTCAATATCATTAATGTGATGGATAGTGCGACCAATTTACAGATAATCTTGAGCATAGTTCACAGGATCATACTGCGGCCTCAGGACATCATAGGTTTCTTAATAAAACCTCTTTGAGAATGTTTTTAGAACATTCTTTGCATCAGACTGGGATGCACAACTGTAGGCCCCAATGGTCATGGTGAAATCATAGCCTTTTTTTAGGGCACCTGCATAGATCAAGTTCACCTGGACCTCTTGCCTCATCACTTCAACCAGCACGATCATGTCATCCAGATATCTGGGTAGCTTCAGAGGGAAATCATCGAATCCTGCAACACGAATGTATGAGAAATTTTCAAACTAGATAAAATAATCTTTGAATTAGCTAATGAATTCCATGGCTTCTAGAGAAAAAATCCTTTCTGGGAAACCTTGTAACTCCCTGCACAATCTCATTGTAAATGCATCATTGACTTTGAGATATTCAGTATAACTATTATGCAATTGCAGACATGGAAAGAAATCATAGCTTTTGACATCTTTCAGAAATTCTTCTAATCTAGGAAGTCCTGGCCAAAGTTGAATAGTAGCCAAAATATATAATAGAACCAAGGACAAATAGAACTCATTTTGATGTTTATCTCTATTTAGGGAATTCAAGAGATTTTTTCTTACCATTAGGGCCCAATTGATAAAATGATGTTGAGAGAAAATCACCTGGACTAGGAAGAAATGATGCTCAACAAAATTTAGCGCATCGCTCTCACCTCTGATCTTGTGAAGAAATACAAAGATATCCACAATCTCTGGCTTCAAGTTTTTTCCATATAGAGTTTTGGGAAACTTGCCCTTGGCGCTCTTCAACTCCTGGAACCATGTCTTCATTATCTCCTTCTTCCACACAGCCTTCTTCACCCCATATTTAGTAACCGCCTGACTGTATGTCATCTTCGAGTATTTGGCTTTCTCTAGAATATGAAGGGAGTTCTGGACGGAGTCATGGTTAATAGATAGAAGTACCGTATCATCGGGCAAGAGAATTGTCTTAGTGTTAGGGTTATAGTGAGCTATACATTATCTAACAAACTCAGGAGCTTGAATTTCCACAGGGAAGCCGACGGCTTTGAATAGCCCACTCTCCTTCATTTTTTCAGTAATGGGGTGCATTGGATCTAACTTCAATCTATTCTAGAAGCTCTTCATATCGAAGAACTTCAGAGAGTGTATGTGCTATTGTGCCAATAAGAAGTGATGTTTTTCATTCTATCGAACCCCGTAAATCTGGTATCCATGCTTTGATTGATTTAAAATGGGAACTAGGGATATATCTCAAGAACATGAAAGCAAAGAACAACTATTCCCAAGAGATTTTAATTCAGACAATTTGTCAAACAGATGGTAGTTCATGTTTGTATCACTGCATTGAATTTATAACTTTTTGAATTCTTACCGTTAATGGTCGACTTCCCATGCCACATGAATTAAGAGACTTAAGAATTTATGAAAAAGTTCGTTATGAAGCAAAATGAATTTATTTGGATTAATTACTTTTCCTCTACGGGCCGTTAAGAAACATCTTTTCACTTTAGATAACCATAACGGTAACTTTTTTGAGGTAACGGATAATTGCTTTCCCGCTTCCCTTTGGGTAGAGAAATGCTTTTGGGGTGCTCCTTTCTCATAAATCCACCAAGGAGGAATCTTAGCCCATTGTAATGCTAAAATGACATGTGGTGATCTTATTTTCTTTCTTTATACCTTGAAACCCCTCATAAGTCAGTTTTTCTTCATGGCTCTTGCATATAACGATCTAGCAGAAAATGCATCTCATGGGTCAAAACCTGCCTATTTGAAGTAGTAGAGAAGCCATTTTCCACTTTTCCACCATTGAAATTTCCTTCTTAGATTCTTCATCATTTGATAATTCCTCTGACCTGATGGGATTTGCGTTGAATCTAGTTGCCTTTCTAAAATTTAATTATCTATTTCCAACTCCAACTGACCACTGAGACTTTTAGAATTACCCACCACGGAAAACACACTCTACAGGTGATTTTCCACCAAGGAGAAGCCCAAAACCAATTTTTTGCCAATGTTGCAAAATGAAGTGATGACACCAAAGACTTTAAATGTAAATAGAACCAATGTTAGAAACTTTTGAAACATGACCTTTACCGGATTTGGGAACTTAACCTACCCAATGAAACACGATCTCAAATACAAATTCCTTCTAGCTTACAAAAGAGAAGTCATTTTCGGGAAATCTAATAAAGGCCTCCTAGCCTAAGAGGAAGACTAGACTTAGACTCAAGACTTTCATGAAGATATCAAGACAAATGCTACACACTAAACTTCCAGTTTTGTCTAAAGGTATGTAGGAAAAAAATGGGGCAAGAGCTGGCTCTATCTGGGGACTTGAACATTCACATGTCCAAGCAAGGAGCTCAAGTCTCTAGTTTCTCAAAGCTCAATAAAAGGATGGCTCACAAAAAAAATAATGAAAAACACGGAAAGAAAAGCAAGGAAAGGAACCTAACTAAGGAAAACAAAAATGGGAACTAAATGTAACTATAATACAATACAGGGGTTACCTATTTCTGATTCAGATCTGGTACATTGTCAAGTCCTTACCATTGTATGTCAAGGGGAGTGCTTATCCATTTGGATAAGACATTTTAAAATAATTCTTCTCAAACACATGATGGATCTTGAAAGGCCCTTTCCATAGCATCTCAGATTTCCCATGCATTCCTTTAGGTACTCTGCGTTTGTCCCACACCAGTACCATATCTCCTTCCATAAATTTTTGAGGATTGCTCCTTTTGTCAAACAAATTCTTCACACGCATTTGATGCTGTGTGATGTGATCTACCATATTTTCTCTTTCCTCTTCAAGCTTGTTCAAATATAGGATCCTCTTTTCTAAACAGTCTTTATATATGCCATCTTCTACTGTTGTCCTTAATTTGCAAGTTGCCAATTCCAATGGCAACAGTAGGCTGGCTTCAATCCCATAGACAAGTTCAAAAGGAGAAATTCCAATGGATCTTTTGGGAGTCACCCTATCTTCCCAGAGGGCCTCATATATTTTCTTATGCCAAGTTCTCTAGTTATCTACCACAAGTTTCTTCATAATGTTTACCAAGTTCTTATTGCTGGATTTAGCCTAGTCGTTTCCTTGTGGGAAATAGTCAGATGAGTGACTGACCATAATGCCATACTTATAAATTTTTTTAGTAATTTCCCAAGAAGAGAAATATGTGGCATTATCCATTACTAGCTTGATAGGTACCCCGAACCTTACCAGGATGTTTTCTTTATTGAACTCACATACTACTTTAGATGTAGTCCTCTTAGTCGCTTTCACTTCCACCCATTTTGTGAAGTAGTCCATTGCTGTGATTATGTAGGTGTGACCCGCATTGGATGTGGGATTTATAAGACCAATAAAATCAAGGCCCCACTGCTGGAAAGGACCTTTGATTATCACTGTTCCAAGGGGCAGCATTGCCAGCTATGGCTTTCTAGTAAACATTTTTCACTTCTCACATCTTGTCACCCAATGATATGCATCTCTGAACGTTCGTGCCAATAGTAGCATTGTCTCAATATCTTGAACATAGTGACTAATGAGGAAAAGTGACCTCCGCAAGATTCATCATGAAACACTTTTAGTAGCTTCTCTTGTTGTTGTTTGTCAACACACCAGAGGAAAGTCCAATCTATAGATCTCTTATACAATCTATCCTCCCAAATAATGTATTTAGAAGCTTTCAGTTTTAAATCTCTCCTTTGTTTCAAAGTTAATCATTTGGGACATTCACCATATGTCAAAAATAAACAATATCTTCAAACCAAGGGTCTTGCATACTTACTGCCAAAACCAATTGTGTTGTTTCAGGATCTTCATCCACTTGATTTTCTGCCATTGCTTTGTATAGTGCATATCCTCTCACCAACTTTGTGGGTTTGATTTCTATGTCGTATTGCTGAGTCTTAGCCACCCATGCTCATCTGTTATTGCATCCCACGTCATGTTGAGTCAATATACTCTTTACTGCAATGTCAGGCACATATACAAGGGAGTGAGATTGTAAAATATAGAATATGAAATTCTTCAAAGCCTTTACCACTGCGAAAGCATGTTTTTCGTTTTGAGAGTATTTCAACTCATGATTTTTGAGGGGTGTTATCATAAAATAAATAGGAGCCTAAACTCCTTCCTCGTTCTCATGCATGAGGATGGCTGACAGAGTATGTTCAGAGGACTAACAATAGATTATGAAATCCTTCTTGTAGTCTAGGTGACATAAAATTGGGGCATTGTCTATGGTGCTATTAATGCTTTTGAAATCTTTCTTGCTAGGATTGTTCCACTTAAAATTTATATTCCCTTTCATCATATCCAGTATGCATTTGGTAATTTCTAAAAAATATGGGACAAACCTCCTGAGAAAGTTAACTGGACCGAATAATGATTTTACTTCAGTCGTGTTCACAGGTAAGCTCAATTTTTGAATTTCTCTAATTCTTTCTGGGTCAATTCTTATGCCTTCTTGAGAAACAATGTGACCTAGTAATTTCCCTTCAGTTACACAAAAAACTAATTTCTTGGGGTTCAATGAAATCCCGTCTTCCATACACCTTTGAAACATTCTCCTTAAATCATTTATATGGTCTGCTCTTTTTCTAGAAACCACAGTAAGATCATCCAAATACATACCAATTATTTTGTTCTTCATATCACTGAAAGAAATATCCATACCTCTCTGAAAGGTAGCCCCAAGATTGATTAACCCAAATGAAATTCTGTGATATGCGAAAGTGCCCCATGTGGTAGTGAAAGTCATCTTGTGCTGGTTAGCTTTCTCTACTTCTATCTGATTGTACCCTGAGAAGTCATATAGCATAGAAATCATTTTGACTCCAGCTACGGTCTGTAGTAGGTGGTCCATGTTAGGAAGAGCATAATTATCTTTCAAAGAAGACTGATTAAGGTTCCTAAAGTCCACAGATTCTTATTTCTCTATTTTTCTTTCTCATGGGAACTATGTTTGCTACCCATGTTGAATTATGAATAGGGTATATAAGTTTTTCCTTCAAAATTTTATCAACTTCTCTGAAAATGGCATCCACAAATTTGGGATTTTAATTACTTTGTTTCTGTCTGAATGGGGAAACCTTAGGTTTTAAAGTAATTTGATGTTTGAATTTACCATCCATGAAGCTTTTTAAATCAGCATAACTCCATGCAAAGACATCTTGGTATTCTAGGAAGAGTTTCTTGGCCTCTTCCCTTTCTTCTTCAGTACAACTTTTCTCAATGTTGATCATCTTGGGATCTTTCTCACTTCCAATATTAATTCATTCATACTCGCCAGTGGTAGGGGCCCTCTCGATCATGTTCTTTTTAACAAAAGTGTCATGCCTATTGAAAAGCTTTTCAAGTGTAACCAAATGAAGCGGGATAATATTACCTTGCAATTGTATGATACCTGACTTATCTCTCTTCTGATTATTCTAACAATCTCCTTTATGAATTCTAGGGGCATCCTTAAGAAATTCACCGCCACTCTCTAATAAGAGGAGGAGATTCTGGTCATCTTCAAATACCTACCAATCTTCCATGTTGTCAAGTATAGATGGTCTATACATCACTTCTATTTGATACCTCTTATCTTTAAAATAAGGATGAGGGAGGAGCAATGAGGCTGATACTGCTAAGGAGTCTACTTTAGAGTTTGACTCTCTTGGCATAGATTCAATGAAGACTGCATCTAAGGCTTTAATTTCATCCCATGTTCTATTCATGTAGTTTTTTAATCTATGATTCTTTACAGAGTATTGGTTTTTAACTTGACACACAATTAACTCAGCATCACCTCGAGATCTTAAGATTTTCACACCTCTCTCTTTTGCAAAAATAATTATGAGAAGTAGGGCCTCGTACTCTGTTGTGTTGATGGTGTTTCCAAACTCCCATTTGTAAGCCATTGTCTCACATTCTCTGCCTAGTGATATCAAGACTATGCTTGCACCGGATATTGACGATGCACAGTTACCATCAAACTCTAGAGTCCAAAAATTTGTGGTGGCATTTCTTCAGTGGTAGATTGATGTTTCTTTTCTCTAGGCTTGAATTCTTCTTCATGACTATCTGTGAATAAAATGTAGTTACCAAATTCCATTTCTTGGTAAAAAATTTGGGCTTTAGGACCATCAAATTTTAACACTGTGAACTTTTCTTTCTCTTCAGGAACCAATTTAATCTTTTTGTTACCCACTAGGATCAAAGCTTGAGACTAGTCCAACTTTATTTCTCCTCCTAGATCTCTACAAAAACTCCTATTTAACAAAAAACTGTAACTAGAAGGTATATCAACGACCAATATAGTTAATAACATTCTCTTCTCGGGGTGTGCTGCTAGAGGCACTTGAGAATCTTTGATTTTCCCAATCAAGGGGACCTCTTTGGAATCCATATAATAGCATCTACCATGGGCTTTGGTGAGGGTCAGACCTAAGGCTTTGGCTACATTCGATGGCATCACATTTTCTAAGGCACCAGAATCTATTATACAATTAATCAGCTTGCAACCATTTATAAATAATGACACATAGAAATGGTCAGGTTTTCACCCAGGGGAAGTAGCCAAAACCGATGAATCTCCTTGTTCAAATAGACCCACCAAAACAAACTCTTCTTCTAATGAAGCTATAACATTTTTTTATTTAAATCTTGGGTTTCTCCTTTACAAAAATTGACTAATTTTTGCAATTCTACAGGATTAGACTTGAGATAATCTATGGGAGAAATCTAAACTCTGGAATCTTTGCAGAATTGAATAATGTCAAAATATTTTTGTTCCTTACCAGGTTGCAAAATTTTCACTCCTTGGTTGGTATCTTTAGAGTAAGAAGTAGACACCTAGTTACCTTTTGACAGAGGTGTGGAAATAGGGACTCTATCTTTCTAATTCTGGGTTAATACTGCATAACTATCCCATCTATGGTAGAATAACATTTTGCATCTCATTCTGAATCTGATATGTACTCAAAAAATAAATTTTTAGAGTCACCATGTGAGCATGAATCTAATTCAGCTCCAGATACTCCAGCATTCCATTCATCTGTTTGATGCATTTATCAGGCATGAGCTACATCGAGGCAACTTTCTCCATCATGATCTATTGTCAGGTGAAAAGAACACATATTTCCCCTTTTGGGAGGAGCTTCTATGGCCAACCTTTGTGGAGGAGCAGTCAGTTGTAATGTTTTCCCATCAGTATTCCTTGGTTCACTATTTCTTCCAGATTGATTTTGAAAATTCCACTAATAAGGATTGTTAAATCTAGGAAGTTGTCTTTTGAAAGCAATGAACTCATTAGACAATTTATGGATCATCTCGTCTGATGATGTGGTGTTTCTAGTGCTAGCCCAAGTTTTTATTTCTCATTTGCATTTTCCCGCTGAGATCATGTGATCTTCTAATTCTACTGCAGTCCTTTGGGCAAGATCCAAAGTAGCTAGGTTTGTCCTTCTCAAATCATAACTGATGTCAGGAGCATAGAACTTATAAAGAAAGTTTTCAAATTACCGATAGTAGGCTGATTAGCTTCTGGGATACGTTTAACTAGCTTGCTAAACTTAGCAACAAAATCTCTCATGCTTATTGAAGGTTCTTTTTAAATTGAAGTTAATTGTGTTAACAGGGCGTGCTCATCTTTAGTAGTTTTGAATCTTCTTTCAAAATTTGTTCTCGTGGAGGCCCAATCTATAATGGAAGAGACTGGAAAATGATAAAACCAATCTGCTACACCCTCCATAAGGGTCTCAACAAATAATCTGACAGCCACATATTCTTCTCATACCGCTAATATATTGATGGCTGCAAAGAAAGCAACAATATGTTCATCTATAGATACTGTCCCATCTCCAGATAATTTGGGAAAATTCTTCCTTGATCTTGAGGGAAGTGGGTTATATGTTGCTAACTTTAAGGGACCAACTACAATAGCCCAAGGAAGTGCAATAACCTCCTAGGGTAGATAAGATGTTAGGTTTACAACAGGAGGAGCAACTACTCTGTGTAAGGTTAGCACTTGACAAGTGATGGACAAAAGGGATGATTATTTAGGAGGTAAATGAGGTCTAATTTTTCTTTTAGTATTTTTTTCCCTCTGACGAGGTACTTCAAGCAGGGAAAAGTCAATTCCTGCAATTCTCTCAAAGACTGGGTCTCTACCACCTTCTTTCCTTATACTTCTAAGAAACCTTTTAGGCTCTAGGATTTCCACTAATTTAGAAATCTAGCCTCATGCTCTACTTGGCATTGAGCCCTTCTTAAGTTCCTCCTCTAAATGGTTTGTTTGAGTGCTTCTGCCTTCACTTCTTCTTGTTAAAGAACTTGACTAGCATTTCTATAATGTTGAGTATTTCTTTTGTGTTTCCAGATAAAAGTATTCAGTGAGGAGATGAGTTCCTCTTGATCATCTTGGAATCCAAGGTTTGGCTGAAGTACATGAATCAAATTTTTATGAGGAAGCACCATCATTCCTCATTATACTACTTCTGGTCTAGTGACTATTCATCTCCACAGTAGAGTCGCACAAAATCTATTGGTAAACAAATTGTTCTTCTTCACTTTAACTCTAAAATACCCAAATATTAAAGAAACAATCGAATACAACAGTTGGGAAATGTAAATGATAACTAATTTCCCTCCGATTTTGAAGGTACAGCTCCCTTAAATAATGATCTTCAATGAATATTGATCTTTCCTAATCTAACAGGGGTATGTTCTTAACCCAAGAATAGAAGAGGTAAACCAAGCTAGGCCTAGACAGGAAATAGCTCAGGCAGATTAAATTCAGTTAAATCTAGCCAATCTTGAGATCTTAGTAATCATACGAGCTCTAAAAATTGGTAATGTAATGACAAATAATGACCATGCAGGATGCAGGAATGAGAGATTACTAATTAAAACAATAATGAAACAATCTATCTAATAGGAACGTTTCTCAAACTTTGAATAACCCTAAAACTTGCCCTCAATTAACTGTATCAAATCATAATATAGAACCTTGGTTCAATCATAAAGTGTAAATCCAATTTCAATGAAACATCTGAATTAATAGAAGGATAAATGCAATTCAATGGAACAGTTAAAACAATGGTATTCAGACATACACAAATTTGACTTATCAAAATGTCATTCTTGACACCAAAATTTAGCCGACCATTCTATTGATTTTCAAAAGAGTACATATAGATCCCAGACATGGACCCTTACAAAAAGGGGTAACCAAAATGGTTCAACTTCCCTAACCAAAAATGATAAACACATGTTTATCCATTACAATATTTATCAAAATTAATACAAGAGAGAATATTTATTTTTCTGTTTTGTTCCCTTTATCTATTTTCGACCTATAGGCGGTGACCATTCTGATGACCGGAATTAGCTCTTCATGTCTATTGACATGGACATTGGTATATCTATTGAGCCACCTGGAGTGATCTTTTGTTAGGCTCTTAACCACATCTACCCAGTCCTTCCACTCTTCCATAGCTTTGTAGATGTACCCACTCAACTATTGGAGTTCTGGCACCTTATCCAAGTGAGAAGAGGACTGCTCTGCTAACTTATCCACATAGTCAAAGAAGGATTTCTGCATGGTGGTTACTTCGATCATCTCTTTTCCTTGAATGCTTTTCTATGAGTCTATGTGAAGACCTTGAACGAGTTTAAAATATTTTCTCTATTCTTCTTTGATTTTGACATCTGTCTATTGCAGCCCTCCTTTAGCTTGAATGATCATCTCAGTCTTAAATTCTAAGCTTTGAAGCCATTCAATCAAAGGTTCATCTCCTTTCTATAGGATCCTGGCCTTTAATGCCTCCTTAGTCTTCATTTTTATTGCTACATGCAGCATGACTATGCATTCTTGACATTTTACCATCTTCGAGGTGAGAGTCTGCAAATTCTTTTCAATGTAGCTCCTCTCCTTTTCCAACTTTAGTAAAGTGTCACCCAGCTATTCAATAACTACTAGCCCTTTATATTTGAGTCTCTCAATCCAACATTTACCAATTTTCCCAAAATGTTTATCTTCTTTCAACTTAGTTATGATAACTTGATTCTTTGCAGCATTTGGGTCAAAAGTGGTTTGGTCGCTTGAAATGTTGGCAACCGGAGTAACTAACTGTCTAATAAAGTTATTTAGTTTGACGACCTCCTCTTTAAGCTGGACTTTAGTGGTCTTTAGTTCCTCGAGCTCTTCTTTGATTACAATGTTAGTGGATTTCCACCAAGCCACTTTAGTATCATGGTGAGCCAGTCCCATATCAAATGACTGCAGCTCAAAATCAGAGGTGGTCAAATCTTCAATTCTGCCCTCTTTGGTGGGCTTTGCTACCTCCATGGTGAAGTGCCCTATTTTTGGGTCTCAACCTAGTGTAGAAAAAGTCTTTTCTTTCTTTACTTTTCTTACAGTAGCACTGAACTGTAGGGCTCGTGAAAGAGTGTCCTTGCTGGGAGCTCCCTCTTCTATCCTCTTACTCTTGCGCTCTAGAGACTTCTCTATCTATGACTCCATGCCAGTGACTTTGGTGGAAGAGACCAATTCCTCTATGAACATCTTCCTGATGACTGGAATAGTAGCTTTAGGCCTAGAAGAAAATGGATTCACTCAAGTAGGGGAGGAGGAAACCAATTTAACAACTTGAGCAACCTTTTGTTGCTTCCCAACCTCTTCATCCAATTTTGTAGCCGTTGTCCTGGAACTATCCTCGCCCACTTCCACTATGACAAGAGATCCTTGCCTTGGAGTATCTTGGGTCAAGGTATCACCTTGCATGCCCATGGTACTTACTTGGGCTGGTTTCTCTATTTCTATATTCTTAATAGACTCAGTCATAGACTTGACTGGTTGTGTAGAGACTATTTCTTCCATGGAACCAATGATAGGGGCTGAGCCACCTCCACATGTCTTGTCCAACGGAATCATCTTTTCAAGAGGCTCATCACCTCCACCCACTGGTTGAGCTGACTCCTTGGCTATAGTTAGGATAGTTTTCGAAGATGATGTAGGGGTACTCCCAGTCTCTTTTGCTAGAGTTTGTCAAGACGGAGGCTTCCTTTCTGACCGCTTTCTCCTACCTTCCATCCATTCAACCCATTTCTTTGTTCTTCTGTAAATCCAACCCATCAAGGTCCCCAAGTCATCTATACCTTGACCTAGCATGGGTTTAGAGCTTATTGGAAGAGGCTTGATCTTCTCTATGTATGTATCATCATACATATGTTGGCCGTCATCTTCTAGCCTTTCAACTGCAATGTTAACTTTGAAATTTTTTATTTTTTCAATAGTTAACCTTTCCTAGAACCTTTCTTTGCTCTCTAAGTCATTCTTGCAGTTGGCCCCATAATCTTCAATATCATCAATGTGATGGATAGTGCGACCCATTTGTAGATAATCTTGAGCATAGTTCACAGGATCATACTGCGGCCTCAGGATATCATAGATTTCTAAATGAAACTTGTTTGAGAATGTTTTTAGAACATTATTTGCATCAAATCGAGATGCACAACTGTAGGCCCCAATGGTCATGGGGAAATCATAGCCTTTTTTCTGAGCACCTCCATAGATCAAGTTCACCTGGACCGCTTTCCTCATCACTTCAACCAACATGATCATGTCATCTGGATATCTGGATAGCTTCAGAGGGAAATCATTGAATCCTACAAGATGAATGTATGAGAAATTTACAAACTGGATAAAATAAGCTCCAAATTGGCTGATGAATGCCATGACTTTTGGAGAAAATATCCTTTTTGGGCAACCTTGTAACTCCCTACACAATCTCATTGTAAATGCATCATTGACTTTAAGATATTCAGTATAACTGTTATGCAATTGCAGATAGGGAAAGAACTAGTAGATTTTGACATCTTCCAGAAATTCTTCTAATCTAGGAAGTCCTGGCCAAAGTTGAATAGTAGCCAAAATATATAATTGAACTGAGGACAAATAGAACTCATTTTGATGTTTAGCTCTATTAAGAGAATTGGAGAGATTTTTGCTTACCATGAGGGTCCAATTAATAAAATGGTGTTGAGAGAAAATCACCTGGACTAGGAAGAAATGATGCTTAACAAAATTTAGCGCATCACTCTCACCTCTGATCCTTTGAAGAAATACCAGGATATCCACAATCTTCGGCTTTAGGTTTGTGCCATATAGAGTTTTGGGAAAGTTTCCCTTGGCACTCTTCGACTCCTAGAACCATGTCTTCATTATCTCCTTCTTCAACACGGCCTTCTTTGCCCCATATTCAGTAATCGCCTGACTGTAGGTCATCTTCGAGTGATCGGCTTGCTTTGTAATATGAAGGGAGTTCTGGACAGAGTCACAGTATATAGATATAAGTATAGTATCTTCGGGCAAGAGAATTTGCTTGGTGTCTGGTTTATAGTGAGCTATACATTCTCTAACAAGCTCAAGATCTTGAATTGCCATAGCGAGTTGGTGGCTTCAACTAGCCCACTCTCCTTCAAATGTGTAGTAATGGGATGCATTAGATCCGCCTTCAATCTATTCTTGAAGCTCTACATATTGAAGAACTTTAGAGAAGTGTCTGTGATGTTGTGCCAATCAGAAGTGATGTCGTTCATTCCATCGAACCCCGTAAATATGGTAGCCATGCTTCGATTGATTTGAAATGGGAACTAGGGGTATATCTCAGGAACACGAAAGCAAAGAACAACTATTGCCAAGAGCTTTTAATTCAAACAATTCATCAAATAGATGGTAGTTCCTGTTTGTATCACTTTATTGAATTTATAACTTTTTGAATTCTTACTGTTAATGACCGACTTCCCATGCCACACGAATGAAGAGACTTAAGTATTTATGAAAAAGTCTGTTATGAAGAAAAATGACTTTATTTGGATTAATTACTTTTCCTCTATGGGCCATTAAGAAACATCTTTTCACTTTAGATAACCATAACAGTAACTTTTTGGAGGTAACAAATAATTACTTTCCCACTTCTCTTTGGGTGGAGAAATGCTTTTGGGGTGCTCCTTTCTTAAAAATTTGCCAAGGAGGAATGTTAGCCTGTTGCAATGCTAAAATGACATGTGGTGATCTTATTTTCTTTATTTATACCTTGAAACCCCTCGTAAGTCAGTTTTTCTTCATGAATATTACATATAATGATCTAGCAGAAAATGAATCTCATGGGTCAAAACCTGCCTATTTGAAGTAGCGGAGAAGCCATTTTCTGCTTTTCCACCATTGATATTTCCTTCTTAGATTCTTCATCATTTGATTATTACTATGACCTAATGGATTATGCGTTGAATCCAGTTGCCTTTCTAAACTTCAATTATGTATCTCCAACTAATTACTAAGACTTTTGGAATTACCCACCATGGAAAACACACTCTATAGGTGATTTTCCACCAAGGAGAAGCCCAAAACCAATTTTCTACCAATGCTGCAAAATAAAGTGATAACGCCAAAGACTTTAAATGTAAATAGAACCAATGTTAGAAACCTTTAAAACATGACCTTTACTAGATCTGGGAACTTAACCTACCCAATGAAACATGATCTTAGATACAAATTCCCTCCGGATTACAAAAGAGAAGTCAATTTGGGGAAATCCGATAAAGGCCTACTAGCCTAAGAGGAAAACTAGACTTAGACTCAAGACTTTCATGAAGATCTCAAGACCAATGCTACACACTAAACTTCCATTTCTATAAAGGTATGTAGGAAAAAAATGGGGCAACACCGATCTAATTCTCCTTTCTCCTACCCAAAGTCTCCCTCCCACCCGAAGTCTCCCTCTAGGCCCGAAGTCTTCGCCATAGGTAAGTTTGTGATACTATGACTGATATTTGCATAAGCATAAGTGTAACTTCAAAGCATGTTGTAGGGTTGTATAGGATAGATTTGAGAATTGAGATGTATTATACCATGTTAACGCAATTCTCTTTGAATGTGATAAAAAATATTCAATTAATAGCTTAAATCTGCAAGACCCATGGGGGTTCAAATGACAGGACAATACCATATCATTTTTATTCATATTGGGGGGTTTAAAATGGGTAAAAAATATGGCAATATATTACATATATTGTGGGGTGTTCATGGGGTGGAGGATTAAGAGGGTTTATAAATGAAAATGGGTGTCTTGGGTATTGGGTGGGTATTGGAGGGGGGTGAGAAAAAAAGGTTTTTGGCCAATGTGTTTTGAAATAGGGGTATTTTTTAGTATTCCACGAACACACGTGATATGATCCAGGTTCACTAAGTAAATCCCCTATGAAAAGAATTAAAAGGAAATGAACACATGATTGCATGAAGGATCATGAGGCTTTCCACCATGCTAGATATAAAGAAGAATACCTTTGATGCTTGATGCTTGATGCTTGAATGATGAGCTCAAATTGAAGATGCATTTGTGTTAGAGCATACATATTAGTTGCTTTAGGCACACTTTCATATGTTTCTTTAATTAATTAGACACATTCTATAGAATATTCATATGCATAATGAAAGCACATGTTTGCACATTCATGCTCTAGTTTAAGTTCACTTAGTGAGTCTAAATTTAGCTTAGTCTAATTTTAATTAGGCTCTAGTTTGGACATTGTGCATGTCATGCACTTCTAGTTTTCATATCTTATCTTTAGTTTTCTAATTTTAGATTGAGTTAGCTTTTCTATTTTTAGATCTATTTCTTTTTATAAAATAAATTCATCTCTTCATTGTAATTTAATCTTGCAATTATGTCATCTTGCAAATTGTAATCCTTTTTCTTTTGAGGAATAACACAATTATTTTATTACTACCCTTGCTTGTGGAAGGTGTTTTCATTTTCTATTTGATCCTAGTTTCTTGTGTTGAAAACTTCAACATGGTATAAGAGCGTGGACTCAACAAACTCCTTCTCAAGATTTGAGGGTTTCTTTTCTCAATAGCATTGCAGGATCTCCAGTTTTCCTTTTTTTGTGTGAATTTGGATTTGGATAAATTTTACCTATCTTTTGGAGCTTCATAGGTCTCATGATCATGTTTGTAGCATGACAAAACCCTAAGATTCACTTTTGTTTCATCAAAATATGAGAATTTGGTTTTGAAGACATTATTTTTCCATTAGTATACAAAAGGAAAACAATTTTTGAACCTTTGGTAAACCTACACCGAAACACAAACTTTCAGAGATCACCAAAAGCACAAATATTAGAGATCACCGAAAGTGTTAAGTACAAGAGACACCCAAAAAATAAAGTGGAACCCGACAGGAGGAAACCAACAGAGGAACCCGACGAGTAGATACAATGCAAACCAAGAGAACAGGAACAGTGCAAACTAAAAGAAGAAAATAGTGCAACCCGAAAGATAGTCAAACTGACTTCAGAGAAAACTGAGCATCAGACACTAAAAGTCAGTTACAACCCACAAAAAGTGGATCTGACTTCCACGTCAGATAAAACATTCATATTCTATTTATAGAGTTTTTATTTATTTTAAAACCATTACTTAAGTGACAAGAAACATTACTGTAAATGTTTTAATCATTCTAACTGATTGAAAACATGCAGACTAGGAGATCAAGGTAAAGTTGTAAACCTGTGATCATAGATTTAAGTTTGTTTTATGTGAAACTTAATTAGGTTAAATCTATCTTATAAATAGATGTTGTAATAATTCTAAATGAACAAGGAGAGGATGAAAGTAGCCAACGAGCACATCTATGGATCAAACTGAGAGTTTCAAGAATCAGAATAGAAAAAGGTGAGTTTGGTTATCAAGAACCAAGAACAGAGGCTACCGAGTAGTAGAGGTATTATTCAATCACAATAGGTAATACATATATACATGTAATCTTGAATGGATCTGTAATCAGGAATAGTAGATTTCATTCAATCAGGTCAAGGAGTAATTTTCTTACATTCTAACAAGTGAAGAAATGCTTTGGTAATGTTTACGAGTTAGAGAGATTTGAAGACAAACAGACAGCAGCAGAACAGTGATATAGAGCAGCTGGATAGAAGCGATGATTCAGAGAGTATGACGTGGACTCCTGGAAATTGGAGTTGGATTATGATAGTTGATAACCTACACTTTTATTATGTAAGAGCGTAGACTATACATTTTATATTTTTTTTATTAAATGTATTTTGTATTGAGAGCCAACTATGTAATATTTAGATTGAGAGCCGACTTGGTAAAGAAGAAATGTACATATGTAAGATCTTTTTATTGAGCGAAGTATGATGATGGATTTATGATATGTTTTAATGAGATATGAATGAAAGAGTAGATGATGATAGAGATCATTGATGAGCTATGAACATGAACTATCTAAGCATTAGAGATGCTTGTTTTGTTCATTACTAAGAACATTTTGTAACAGAATTACATTGTAAGAGCTATATGCTCAGTTGGCCCCTAACATGGTGTTTTATACCTTAAACAAGGTTGTTATTCCTTTAACAAGGAAATGTACTATGCAATATTTAGCTCCTAACAGGGACACTATAATTTAGTTCATGCTTGTGGGTACCATCCCCACCAGGGTTTTCCCTTTACCATGGTTTCCTCGACAAAAAATCATGGTGTTATGAGTACTGTGTTATTTGCTTATGATCTTTTCATTTATGCAAGCATATGGTTAATGTTTAATTGGTTGAAGAGATTTAATAAGTGTTGTAATACTAATTCAACCCCCTCTTAGTATTACCTAATCCTAAAAATTGGTATCAGAGCTTTTGGCCCTTGGAGAGAAAGTCTAACAGCTTAAGGGAGATCATAATGGATTTGGACAGTTTGCAAGAAAACTTTGGTACTGCACTAGAAGACCTTGACAAAGAAAAATTAGAGAATGGAGAATTAAGATTCAAGTCCAAAGAGATGAGAAAATTATAAATAAACTCAGAGACCAGCTTGAAATTTCCAGAAGGCATAGATAGGATCTTGTGGTTCAGATAAAAGAAGATTCAGACAAAGACTGTTCAGATCAGATGAAGAAACTTGAAGAAGAAAATGAAACTTTGAAACTTGAGAATGAAGCTATGACTAAAGAGATTTAGTTACAAAAGGATGCTAAGAAGAAGATTGAAAAAAATTTGAATAGTGCATTAGAACAAATGAAGAATGAGGCTGACAACTACAAGAACAAATATCTAGAACTGGAGAAATACAATCATATTATAAAAGGTGAACTTGTTGAGGCAAAGAAACACATTGAGAAACTTCACACCAGTAGTGATTTGATCGATGAGAAAAGAGATAGATAGAAACCTAAAGGTGATATGAATGATATTGGCTTCAATGAAGCTGAATGATCAAAGAATCAGGTAGAGAAATCTGATGTAAAGATTGATGCTGAAAAACCTACTATTAAAGAACCTAGAGAGTAGATCAGACCTTTCAAAGGCAGATGCTTTGGTTATAACAAGTTTGGACACATGAAAAGAGTTTGTAGAGTTAATTCCCCTTTTAAGACCTTTTCTGGTTATTGTTTTAATTGTAATGGATATGGTCACAAGATAGTAGAATACAGGAAACCTAATCAACATGGATAAAATGACAAGACAATGGAAGAGAACCTACAGTGAAACCTACATGTTACAAATGCAATAACATTGGACACATTGTGAAGTATGTAAACTATAAGTAAATCATGAAAGAAGACCTCCTATATGTTACAAATGGAATAATCCAGGTCATATAGCAAAGTTTTGTAGGTATAATGGAGTAAACCATAGAAGAGTACCACCTCCTATGAATACACAGAAGAATGGGAATGATATTGGCAAGAGTGTTGCAGATTTAAAGAATAATTTTGACAATTGTTTTAAGAAAGAAGAAGATAAAAATAGTGGTAAGATATGGAAGATCAAAGAAACAAGTGAGACATTGGTTCAGGGAGAGATAGTAGATGCTACAGATCTTCACCTGATGGTAGCAAAGAA
This sequence comes from Thuja plicata, assembly GCA_018584345.1. Classification (NCBI taxonomy): domain Eukaryota; kingdom Viridiplantae; phylum Streptophyta; class Pinopsida; order Cupressales; family Cupressaceae; genus Thuja; species Thuja plicata. The sequence goes on from MU227154.1 coordinate 2,217,671, forward strand.
GAATTGACCTAATTGGCCAATCATGGCCTTAGGGGGAGCATTGGATAAAGAAATCAGAATATATCCCACAATGTATCTTGTGGATTGAGATCATGCGAGCTTAGTTATGAGCATGGTCAACATCATGGAGTATACAATTAAGAGCACAACATCAGCTGATGCATATATTTTTATCGCGAGATCTACAACCGACTGGACAGTATTGTAAAGTGAACTTTTATAACTTAAACATTGTATAAAGCACCATATGATGATCTATTTCCTTACCATTTGACAAAGAGATACCTAAGGAGATCAGAGAGTGGAGAGATTCAGTCTATCCTATATTTGCCTTACGTGATTGATTGAAGCGAAAACTCAAAATTTAGCGTGAAAGAGGCATTTACATCATCTAGCTATGGATATACCTATTATTTATGATTTTGTAGATGGACCTAGGTATAAGTTCAAGAAACATCCATTCAAGTCTTTTGAAGAAGACCCTGAAGGAGCATTTTCTCGGACACCCTACAGAGTTTTACACGTAGAAAATATTAGGGCTTACATTCATTATAAGTATGATATACTAGGTATTGATGAAATTTCTACTAAGATGGAGTATATGAATAACAAAGGAATTATGAGAGATGAATACAAACATATTGATCAATTGAGCATTATGAAAATTCTGGATCTGTATGAATTTGACGAAGAAGAATGGTTTAAGATATTTTTGAGTAGAGTACATGATCAGTTCATTTGGATAGGCGAGCAGCCTATGAAGATCTATGGTGATTTAATTCATGGGATTACTGGATTGGAAAATACATGAATCATTCTTGTTGTAGAAAAGTATGTGAAGAAGAAAGTCAAAACCCTAACTCACTCAAAATGGGACAGGCAAGCAATGATTGTGAATGACATCTTTCAATAGGATGTGAGACTAATTTCTATGATACTTAGCTACATTTTCTACTACAAAAGTAAACCTAATTTGTTATCAATAAGAGTTATCATGATGGCATGGAAAATGGTGAAATAAAATTTCAAGTACAAACTATGCGAAGTGTTAGCACAACAATTTCTGGAGAATGTAAAACTGATAAAGAATGACAGATTGAAGACCTTCAGATTTGGCTCACTATTGGTACATATGTTCATACACATTGAACACAAATTCTCAGGCATTCACCCTAGTGGTTGGAAAATTGGGATACCTACTGGTATTCAGATTTCACAGAGCTATAGAAGACAGAACAAGACATGGGTTGATGCTGAGTTATTTGGCATGATCAACATTCTTCAGAGGTAGATGAAAGGTAGATATAGGATACCTAAAGACATAGTTGAGAAGTACAAGGATACAATTTGTTTCATGGTTAAAACTAACTGTGTATTCTTTGAGATAGTCACACCAAGGAAGAAATGATGTTATCCTATGGGATATGAGGTAAGTACAGAAGTATTGACTATGCAAGTTGAACATGTTCTTGCATCTGAGATTGATACATCTGAAGAAAGATGGGGAATCTATGAGAAGAAATATGCTAAGGTAAGAGAGGAACAGACCAGAGGTATGAGGAAAAGGAAAATTAACAACATTGTGCATTAATATCATGTTAAGGTAGGAATGATAGAGGAAGAGTTGATGGAATTTAAAAGGAAAATGGAAGAATGATCTTCTGGATTGGTAAGTGCTAGTGCTTCAGCTCTTCCACATCCTGAAGTTGTGATGATAGCTATTGCACCTACTACATACATTAATGTAGACACCTCCTCTCCACTACAACATAAATCACAATTTGAAAAGATTACTCCTAGAGTAAGCACCATATCTAGAAGTCAGACACCACCTAAGGAACCAAGCACTATGAGAGAAGAGAAGAAAACTGAAAGTGAGAAACACATATGGAATCCTGACTTGAAGATGATTGAGAAGAGAGCCATTGAAAAAGGGAAGCTAGTTTCTATAAAAAAAATACTATGACAGGTATGAGGAGACTGACAAACTCAAGATTGAAGATGAAACCATCATAAATCAAGAAATTGATAATATGATACCTATGATATCTATACAAGAAAGGGACAGAATATTCAAAGAATTGAAACCTTTATTGAGAACTAAGATTAGACTACTAAAAAATTATGGAAAGAAGATATGATGAAATCACTAAGGAGACTCAGAAGCACTAAATAAAATATTAATGAACACTACTCCTGAGAAGACTCCACTTCCTAAAACTACTTTTCCTACACCCTCAGGAATGGGAGAGAGTTTGAAACCATTTGAGGCAAGTGCTGAGAAGAGTGAATTTGTTACACAACCAGATTTCTATGTTTCTAGTGTACATGTGTCACTTGACACCTCTAATGATGAGAAGGACCCTTTTCAAGGAAACTTTGACAATGTTATGAATGAAAATGAAGAACAGAATGATGAAGAATGCAAACAGGAACAACAAAGAGAAGCAGTACATGATGAAGGACACAAAGAACATGAAGAAAATGATGAAACCAAAACTGAGGTAAACACATCTTCTATCTCATTATTGGAAAGGAAAGACAATCCAATAGATGTTGATGTTGATTGCATGGATGAGGATGAGCTAGTAAAATTGGCTTTTACTACACTTACTAAAGCCAAGGAGAGATCGGAGAAAAAAGGTGATAAAAATTCTAAGGTAATAACCAGAGTAATTGATACTGTTAACAAATTGCTTCTAGTACCTACTATTTTCTAGTGTAGAGATGACATTGAAAACATAAAGATAGCACTTTTTCAATTTGATGGTTATTATGAGAATTTGATAAAGATTGCAGAAGAGAAGGTATAAAAGAACTAATCAGAGAAGAAGCTATCTAAATTTTGCAAGTCTATCTCACGGGACTTGACCATTTTGAAAACTACTATTGCAAACACTAAAAGTTGCATTGCACATGAAAGGAAACTATTTAGTTACTGCATGAATCCTATTAGGCATGTTCAGAACATTGAAGACATTATTTCCAAGGACGGGGCAACTTTGAACAGTATGATGGACAGTTGTGAAACCTCTTCACAATCTGTAATAGAATTCGACAAGGAAGTAACAAGAGTTTTGGAAAAACTAGATGTATTGGATATTGAGAAAGGGAGAGTACTGACCAGATTCAATTTTCTAAAGAGTTTAATCACTCCTAAGATATCTATAATTGAAGCACACTTATCAGACATGGAGAAGATTGCAGATTCATTGACTAACTCTATGCCTACAGAGTTAAAAGAAGCAGAGAATACATCATTTGCATTGAATGGACTAATTCATGTCAGTCAATTATTGCTTAAGTCATGGAATATAGAAGTGAAGATCTTGGAAGATTCCTTTCAAGATATTTTGAAACTGGTAAGAAAGACCTAATTTTATTACTTTGTATGCACCTTTGTCATTGTTGTCAAAGGGGGAGAAGAGAGGAAGAAAAATGAATGGGAGAAGAAAAGAAAAATGAATAAGGAGAAGGAGAAGATAATGTATGAGGGAAGAAGAGAAAAAAAACAAAATAGAGAAGCAAGGAGAGACAATTTTATTTTTTTGGAACACTTAGTCATTTTTTTTTTTGAGTGTTTCTTGTTGATCTCTAAGTTTTGTTGATCATTAGTATCCCACACTTAGTCATTTATCTAGGAAGTTTTATCTGGTCATCACTACAGCTGAGCTATTCGGTATAGGTTAAGCTATCTGGCACAGTCGTTGCCGAGCAGATAATACTTTCCGAGTCACACGGTTTCCAAGTTCAGTGCATGCCGAGCACCAGAGTCTTTTTGTGCCGAGCAAGATAGTTTTGTTATGTATATCAAGAATGACACCAATTTTGAGGTAAACTATTTTGGGCCAACTTATCTAAGCATTTAATATTTTCAATGGGATAATTACGCATTTAATTATTTGATCCCACTACGTGGAATGGAGCCAATCAGAAATTGGATTGTCCTAAGCAACATAAGCATTTGATCCTGATCGTTGATCTAGATCTAATTTCCAGATCTATAAAGTATATTACTATTGATTCTTACCCTAATTAAAGTGTACTGCAAGAGAAGGTATATGCATACATGAGAGATGTGTGAAGGGTTGTTTTGAGAGAGGAAGCATAGATCTAGTAGAGTGAAAGTGCAGTGAGTAGCATAGTAGAGATATATCAGATTATTAGATTCAAGAAGGTATTGAAAAGAGGAGATACATTATCAACATCAGAGTGCAAATCAAAGGATCGGATCTTGAGACATTCTAACAAGTATATCAGGTGAAATCTCTTAATAGAGTGGTTCTAGTAGACCTTTCTAAATCTCTTAGCCGAGTGCTTACTTTGTTGTAAGTTTAAATTGTTTTACAAGGTAGATTGTAATGATCTGTAGCTCTTAACTGGGCAAGACTTTAACCAGGTAGATTACAAATTGTGATCAAATTTTGTATCCCTAACAGGCACACTTTATTGCTACAGTAGTGAAGAGTTTTGTGGGTGTCATCCCCACCCTAGTTTTACCTTATTGGGTTTCTGGGTTATCAAATTTTGTGTCTGGTGTTATTTATTTACTGTCATGGATGCTACTAGATGATAGATCAATTACATTTATGCATGATTGTGGATCAGTTTGTTTTAAGTGATAAAAGTTGAAGATCTAATTCATCCCCCCCTCTTAGTATCTTTCTTCCGTGTATTGTACTTCTAACAATTGGTATCAGAGCACAGTTCTCCTACAAAAGGTTTTAATCAGCTTGAGAGTACAGATCTTGAGATGGAGATTTACAAATTAGGTAAAGTCATTGAGAATCAAAAGATTGAATTTCAGCTAACATTACATCAGCTTGAGACAACAAAACATGAATTGAGAAAGTCCTTGATATATAGGAAAGATTTGGCCAAAAAAATGAATGACACTCATTATCAGGAAGAAGACACTGCAAATCTATTTTAAAATGGAAACTCTAATGAGATCGATGCAGCAATATCAGATCTACTGGAAAGGAACAATACATTGTGTGAAGAAGTCAGAAACCTGAAAAGAGAACAAGAAATGTAAACAGTAAGACTATGTGAAGTAGTGGAACAAAAGAAGAAATTTTAAGATGACAAAGCTATGGCTAAAGAAGACAAAAGAGTGATGACTATCAGACTTGATGAAAGGACACATGATGCACAAATGATGACAAATAATCAGGTTGACATGGTGAATCAATTGTTACTTTCAAATCAGGAGATTGGTAGGAAAGACATGGAAATTGTGAATCTGAGATCTGAGAATAGTTAATTGAAAGATGAATTGAGATTTGAGAAAGAAATTAATGAAAGATTGACCAGACCCAATGAAGCTTTGACTCATTTTAAAAACCTAATGGAAGCATCAAGGAGATCTAAAGATTCTTCTGGATTAGGTCATATCAAACAAAAGACATCTACTGAGAAAGGAGAATCATCTAAGATTGGTGAAAAGAGGAATGCAAAGTCAAAGAACATCAAACATGTATGCCACCACTATGGAAAGTCAGGACAGACAGTAAACATCTACTGAAGAAAGAATGGTAAGTCCAATCCTAAAACTAAGTTCAATGGTTATGGCTTTAACTGTAAGAAGTTTGGACATCAAGCACATGAATGTTGGGCAAAGGAATATAAAGCACCTCCCACACCTAGATTCAATGGGTATTTTTATAGCTGTAAAAAATTTGGACATAGATCACAAGATTGCAAATCTAATGCTAAACAACAATGGACATCAAGGACACAAGAAAAAGAACCAAGGAAAGGTAACACTTACAATAGGGATTACAACACATGGCATAGTTGTCATTACTATGGTGAGTATGGGCATGTTCCAGAAAACTACGTAAAGACACATTTCAGAGGAAAATCTAAGAGTTGGATGAATGGAAGCCTAGTTTTCTATAATTATCTGAGAATCGGTCACACTAGAAAGGATTGCAAGACAATGGTACCTGCTCCTACTGTTGAAGAAGTTAGAGCATAGATGAACCAGACATGGATAAGGAAAATAGAAATGAGTAGTAACAAAGCTACTGAAGCTGAGGTCACCCAATCTAATGGATGAGGTGATCACATCATCACTAATTAAGAAAAATAAGGTATGTGAGGAACTGTGTTTATATCTCATATCTTTTATCAATTCCTAACATATAAAGTGCAAAAGTCCATATCTACATATGTTAAGATGCATCAAGACATATTTTTGAGACATGTACCTAGCAAAGTCAATATGCACTACAGGTACCAAGCAACAGTACTAATGTACACTAAGACTGAGCTCTCCAGTATGTGCTGAGCTGGTATGGGTTGCGACCGAGAGATAGATGATTTTTATCAGTCAGCCAAGGATAGCTGTTTGACACTCACTCAATGGATAGAACATTTATTACAAACCTAACTTCTGACCTTTGGAGCCTATAAAGGAATGAGTCATTCATTACTCATTTTCACCTTGCAATTGAGAATTTCATAGAGTGTTGGAGCATTTGTGAACTTGATTTTTGCAAAGATCTTTTGAAGACTTCTACAACGTGTCGTTGGCTATCCTGAGTAAAAAGTGTGAATTTTGACATCGACTGAGTTATTCTGTTCATCATCTTTGAAACCCTATTTCTTTCAAAATCATGGCTGCTAGTTCTTTTGCAACAACGAAAGGTATGGATAAGGAGTTGCTAAAAGTTCAATTGGTAAGGAGCGACACCTGTGCACCTCCTAATTTTTTAGCAGTTCCTTAGAGTGCCATCTAGGGTGATTTGACTAGATCCCTATCATCGATTCCACCTAAGGTACTCATGATTCATGATATTAGGTCATGTTATATGTGCAAGATAAGTTGAACACAAACATTTAGCCAAGAGAGGGTTAACTCGTGCCCTAGATTTTTTGAGGGATTTCAGAATGGAATGGATCAATATTTTTCTTATTCGTGTACATGACATGAACATATGGATGGAAAATAGACCAGTTAAGATTACAAAGGAAATCATCCATCACATAACTAGTTATCCAATTGTTAACGAGAAGAGAACCATGAGATGTCAGAGTAAGGAAAACATAGAAGAATTTACTAGAGCCGTTTGGAATAAAAGAGGAATGATGATCTCTACTATTATAGATTTGGAGCTTAATTTTGCAGTTAGGGTTATTGCTCATAAGTTTTATCAGTCAAGTCGACTGGACAGTGTCCCATGCATTGCAGTTGACCAGGCTTGGAAGATTGTGAAGAAGGATCATACTTATGACCTTGCTGAGCTTCAACTGATGCAACTGGCTGAGAACCTTTCTTCAATCTGAAAGGAAAAGAATTCAATGTGCAAATTCAGATCTATGCTCGTTTGTATATTTTTCTATATACAAAATACATTTCCTACTTCTGGAAACATAGTGTGGAAAACAGACAGACCTATTACACAGAAAATCAAAGCATTTATTTAGTAATTAGGTGATAATTTTGACAATGTGATGTTATATTTTCTTAAATTTAAGAAAAAGATGATATTGAGGAGCAGAATTCCTAGATCACTAGTTGAGGAACACTATGAAGATATATGTTTTCTGGTAGATACAGATTTTACTTATGTTCAGGCTATAGAACCGAGGGTATCATAGATAAGGCCATTACCTTATGAAGTGAACATTGATGAGACATTTGCAGCTATAACAACTCTATTGGCAAAGGAAATTGATGGTGTAGCCAAACATTTTGGAAACTATGAAGAAGCTAAGTCCAAAATCTCTATGGATTTGAAGGCTAGTACTATGGAGAGGAAAAGGAAAAAGATTGTCAAAAATCTAAAGAAGATGGTTGGAATTGAGAGTGATGAAGAAATAAAGGATGAACCTTTGGGTTTATCAACAGGACATGGAGAAGATATGTCTAGTGGAGAAGAAGAGATTGAACCTAAAGAGGATATCATTGTGAAAGGAAAAGGGAAGCAGTCAGTGGTTGTCAAGGAAACTAAAGCAAGCAAAGCCAAACCTAAGGCTACCCCTCCTATTGCTAACCGCCCTAGGAATAGGGCATAAAATATTTCATCTCAAGCTGAGTCAACAAAAGTATATACAAAAAAGAATGCTGGAGAGAGCAGTTTAGGGAAGAGAAAACAAGTTGAAACTAAGGCAGTGTCGAGCAAGCTTGAGAAGAGACCGATGAGAAAAATAATCTTGGAGAAATAAGATGATGAGGAGAAGATAGATATAGATGAACCTAGAAACATACCTACAGCATCACATTAAGCAATGACCAATATTGATGAGGTATGCAAGAATATTAGAAGTACAGTTGGTTTAACAGGATTTATATTATCAAGTATGTGAAGCAAAGCATAGAAAACAAGCATAAGATTCAGGAAGCACTACTAGATATGATGTGTACATTTAAGATGACACCTTTATAGATAGGAAATCTTGTTCCTAAAGATCTTTATGATGTTTTATCACAAAAGTGGCAGTATGCTTTGATGACCAAAAGACAGATAAGGGAAGGAACACTAGCTAAGGTCATTCCTGATTTAACCAAGAAGAAGATAGCCAAGTTTATTGAGCAATATCAAAGGAATTTTATTCCTAAACAAAGAGCCTATGCAATACTAAAAAATGATGCTGAAGGTGTAGTACAACAGAGCACCAGAATATGGTAGGAAACTTTTGGGTTAATCACTAAGAAGGTCGATGAGAAAGGTGAAGGAACCTCAGAGCCAAAGGAAATGGAAGACCAAATTTCTACTGATCAAGCAGAGACTGAGACTAAACAACAAGAGGAAACAGGTGATGGGAAAACTATCTAGATTTGACAATAGACAGTCCCATTGACACTACACTTGGAGAGAATAGCAATCTGGATGCCAAGGATTAGAATGAGCCGGCAGCCACAAGTATGCAATCGCCCATTCATACAATTAAGGCCGAGACAGAGAAAGAAGGAGAAAAGTAGGTAATCAATACTAATCCACCTATTTTAGAGGTTGTACAAACAGTTCTAGAGAGTGGAGATAAGATGGAATAAATTACAAATAAGCCTACAGAACAAGAGGATATACAAGTGTTGGTGGATCTACCACACTCTGTATCATCTACTCCCACTTGACCCAAAATGGGTAGTATACCTGACCCACAAGAAATATTGACTCAGATGAAAGAAGCAATTCAAATTAATATTGACAAAGGAAAATATATCACAGAACCTGAGCCGAGTATCATCTCACCAGAGCTCAAGAAGAGGAAGTTAAACAAGAAAAAGTCCCCAATATTAAATGTCACATTGGATGAAGTTATTGTGATTCCTAAATGTGATCCTGAGATTTTGACATATGAGCAGATTCAGACCCTTCAAGACCTATTGAAGAGGAAGAAGAGACAAGAGGAAATGAAGAGGGAACAAAAGAAGAAGCAAGTTCTACATGACATAAAGGATATTTTTGTTAAAGCTTTTGATATGGAAGATGTAAATGAGAAAGCACCAATATTGGAACAGTTAGTTCACATTGTGCAAAAAGTTATGATGAAAATATTGAGGCAAATGAAAAATTGTTGCAATGGTGTGAGAGAAGATTTGAGAACAAATTCTTGGAGAAGATATCTAGAGAGATTGCCACCAAACAGGTTGAACTTTCTTCTCTTGTTGAGATTCTTGAGGACGTTGTGAATAATATTTTTTCTTTGTACAAAATATTATGTGATATAACATTCTTTACAAAGGATAATCAATAGCTTATTAAGAAGTTTCATTTAGATATGAAGTCAACGACAAGCTCATTGAGCATGGATGCTAGTTCTAGCTCCATACATTTTGATAGGTTGACTCATGCACAGAGGAGATTAGCTGAGCTTATGGCTAAAGATGGCCGAATCAGGGCCAAATTAATAACAATTTAGGAAAATTTGATACCTCATCTGGAGGTTATTCAAAAGGAACTAACGTCTGCATGAGAATTGGTCAAGAGAGATTCTCATCTCTCTACTGCAGATAGTTTGGTAAGTCTAGCTGCCGAGCTAGAAGTTAAGTTGGAGGTTATGAAGTTTGTTAAGGATAGTTGGGATACATCATTTGCATTGATATTACAGCTTAATAAACCATTTTTGGACAAATACAACTTAACCCCTACAACTATCAGTGACAAAAACAAGGGGGAAACAGGAAAGGAAACAGGAAAAGATGTACAGAACCAAGTATAAATATCTTTGCTAAAGGCATGTATATTATGTAGATAGTGTATGCAGAATGAAGTATAATCTAAGGGGGAGTGCATTGTGTACTTAGGAAAATTTTTTGAATATAAAAGAAATGATAAGTGTTTTTGCCACTACTATCAAAGGGGGAGATTGTTGATCTCTAAGTTTTGTTGATCATTAGTGTCCCACACTTAGTCATTTATCTAGGCATTTTTAGCCGATAATCACTGCAGTTGAGCTATCCGCCACAATCATTACCGAGCAGATAATAGTTGCCGAGTCACATGGTTGCCAAGTTCAGTCCATGCCGAGCACTAGAGTCATTTTGTACCGAGAAAGACATTTTTGTTATGTATGTCAGGAACAACACCAATTTCAAAGTAAACTATTTTGGGCTGACTTATCTAAGCATTTAATATTTTCAATGGGATAATTATGCATTTAATTATTTGATCCTTCTACGTGGCATGGAGCCAATCATAAATTGGATTGTCATAAGCAGCATAAGCATTTGATCCTAAACGTTAATCTAGATCTAATTTCCAGATCTATAAAGTATATTAAGATTGCTTCTTACCCTAATTGAAGTGTACTGCAAGAGAAGGTATATGCGTACATGAGAGATGTGAGAAGGGTTGTTTTGAGAGAGGAAGCACAGATCTAGAAGAGTGAAAGTGTAGTGAGCAGTAGAGTAGAGATATATAAGATTATTATATCAGAGAAGGTATTGAAAAGAGGAGATCCATTATCAACATCATAGTGCAAATCAAAGGATCAGATCTTGAGACATTCTAACAAGTATTTCAAGTGAAATCTCTTGACAAAGTGGTTCTAACAGAACTTTATAAATCTCTTAGCCGAGTGCTTACTTTTTTGTAAGTTTAAATCCTTTTACAAAGTAGATTGTAATGATTTATAGCTCTTAACCGGGCAGACCTTTAACTAGGTAGATTACAAATTATGATCAAATTTTGTAGCCCTAACAAGCACACTTTATTGCTGTAGTAGTGAAGATTTTTGTGGGTGTCATCCCCACCCCAGTTTTACCTTATTAGGTTTCTAGGTTATCAAATTTTGTGTCTTATGTTATTTTTTTACTGTCATGGATGCTACTAGATGATAGATCAATTGCATTTATGCATGATTGTGGATCAGTGTGTTTTAAGTGATAAAAGTTGAAGATCTGATTCACCCCCCCTCTTAGTATCTTGCTTTCCCATATTGTATTTCCAACATTTCCATCAATGCCAAAGGGAGATATTGTTGGAAAGTGATCAATTTTGTGTGTTATGATTCACTTTCTAGTTGTTATTTATGGAAACACATCTGGGTTACAAATTGATTCCCATAAAGTTAAGTTTTGGTGACTCTGAAATCGACTAAGCACAGAAGTAGAGATACGAAGGTATTTTGGCTATCAAAGATCGATATCGATGAGTTAGGAAAGAGAGATTAGAGGAAGATAGTATGGGGTATGTGTGACCTCCACCTAGGATTAATTTTTTTTTGGTAATATTTATAGAAAGTTAGAGAGATTTGAAGACAAATAGACAACAGAAGAACAGTGATACAGAGAAGCCAGACAAAAGCGATTATTCAGAGAGTATGACATGGACTCCTAGCAATCAGAGTTGGATTATGTTTGTTGATAACCTAAAATTTGATTATGTAAGAGTGCAGACTATGTATTTGATATTTTTTTTATTAAATATATTTTGTAGTGAGAGATGACTATGTAATATTCATATTGACGGCCGACTTGGTAAAGAAGAAATGTATATATGTAAGATCTTTTTGTTGAGTGAAGTATGATGATGGATTGATGATATGCTTTGAGGAGATATGAATGGAAGAGAAGAGGATGAAAAAGATCATTGATGAGCTATGAATAGAAACTATCTAAGCATTAGAGATGCTTTTTTTGTTCATTATTGAGAACATTTTGTAACAAAATTACATTGTAAGAGTTGTATGCTCAGTTGGCCCCTAACAGGGTGTTGTATACCTTTAACAGGGTTTTTATTCCTTTAACAAGGAAATGTACTATGTAATATTCAGATCCTAATAGGACTAGGTCTCCTAATAGGGGCACTATACTTTAGTGCATGCTTGTGGGTACCGTCTCTACTGGGGTTTTCCCTTGGCCAGGGTTTCCTCAACAACAAATTATGGTGTTATGAGTACTGTGTTATTTTCTTATGTTCTTTTCATATCTGCAATCATATGGTTAATGTTTAATTTGTTGAAATTTTTTAATAAGTGCTATAATACTAATTCACCCCCCCTCTCAGTATTACCTAATCCTAATAGCATGAAGAACCATGGTAAGTTTAGAAGCATTAAAACCCCAAGTATGCTAAGATAGTGAAAGAAAAACCATGGCTCATGTCAAATATATAAAATATATATAATAAAAAATAGGTTGAAGGTTTTACCAATCCGCACACAAATCACATGTGACAATTCCAAACTTATTCACTAAGGGTTTCTTATACCAAACCATAGCCTCGAAGCCCAAAAATGATACATAGCTTTAAAAATACTAAGGCTATGGTTTGCGGATAGAGATAAAATATGCATAGAAGAAACCCTTTTTTATTTTTGTATGATGATGCACATTGTAAAAAAAGAAACAAATTTGTAAAAAAATATATGTGGGTTCAAAGATTAAGGTCACGGTGAAATCACAGTCGACAAGAAACTATACAAAGATTTTATTTCATGACAGAAAGAAGATCTTTTCTACATACAAAAGGATGTACCTATGAATTCTCGGTATGTGATGCATGTACCACATTTCATGGCTTCACGACATTGGTCTTCCAAGGAATGGGGTCAAATTCTGCGTGTAGAGATACGCCCTTTGGGGCATTGCCTTCACACCATAAAATAAAATGAATTTGATCATCTATCTTTTTTGCTCATGAAGAATTGGTTCACCTTAAAGATACAAAATGTTCCAGCGATGAATAAGTACCTGGGACCTTCTGTATCTTTAAGGGAAATATTTCTTGATCAATACCAAGCAAAAATGTAGGGATCTGAGTTCAATAGATGATGGTTATGATGAAGAAGATTTGAAAATGTTAATTTGATGATGATTATGAAGAAGAAGATTTTAAAATGTTCATTTGATGATGATTATGAAGAAGATTTGAACATGTTGCACCAATTTGAATTGGATCAATCATCATTTTCAAATCTTCTTCATCAATCACCATCAACCATTTTCCAAGAGAAACACCTTTCTCTATATGTATCTTGGTTTACATTTCCCTGTAATCCCGATGCAAAATGTTTCCATGAAGTACATCAGTGGTATAATGCATTCAAGCAAAAGGTCTTGGAGGCTGCTAAGTCTTTTGTACTATAAAACACCTTTTGCTTGGTGACAATCCTACACAGTTCCACATAGACACGACATGTTCCTTAGAAGACTTTTAATCTCACAATAGCTGAGAAACATAAATGCAGGCATCATGGTCACAATTCTTTGGAGACACAACATAATTGAGTGGTATACCCAGACGACGCAACGCAACCACTACTCCTCTAGTTCAAAGTTGACACTGTAGGATCCAAAAACCATCCTTATCTATGGTTTTTTGGAATGTATAGTGTCAACTTAGAACTGGAGGAGTAGTGGTTGCGTTGCATTGTCTCGGTATGCCACTCAATTATGTTGTGTCTTCAAAGTATTATGACCATGATGCCTGCATTTATGTTTCTCAGCTGTTGTGTCCCAGGACCCCTTATGACTCTTTATGACCCTTTACAACCCCTAAGAATACATCTTAGAGGTCTTAAAGTGTCGTAAGGGGTCATAAGAAGCTCCTAGGAGGGGCCAGATGAGCTGCCACCTTCACGTGGTTGGCCCTATTAAGTAGAGAATGTTAAATTATTCTCAAAACAAAGAGAAGCTCAATATTTTAGGTATTTTAGTGATTATTCTCAATGATCGATAGGTACAAGTCTTCCAGGCCTTACCCAGTAGCTAGGACTAAAGATAGCAGAGCTCAAGAGACCATAATAGTTGGTCTTCATCTTTGGTCCATACGATTGAGGAAATGTTTTACCTTTCATTAGCTCATCAAATGTGGTGATCTAAAAGAATTTAATAGATAATATTTTAATGTATAACCTACATTATTTTAGTTTGATGCTATACAAATTTATCTATTTCTCACACTTTTTTACTGTGGAGATAGCGATAAATAAGCATCCCACCTGTCTCCTATGTAATGCAGGTCACAAGAGATGCTTTACTATCTCTATCCTCGTAGTCGACAAGTGCATGAAGTAGATAAATTCATGTAACATCAACTTAAATAATATATGTTATCATGAAAATATTTTATTAAATTCTTTTAAATCCACGTATTTGATGAGCTAATGAAAGGTAAACCATTTTGTCAGTAATATGGACCAAAGATGGAGACCAACTATAATGATCTCTTGAGCTTTATTATCTTTATCACATCTCCCCATCACCATTTCAATGCATCTAATAACTGTTCTGATGGAGACGCCATACTAATGATGGCGGAGTCGTTAGAATGGTCTCCGAACCACCATTGGTATATCTAACTTTTTGATGCACATGTTTGACGGTGATGCTATACTAACGATGGGCATGTTGTTGGAAAAGTCTCTGGACAACCATCGGGGAATCTCCTATTTTGATGCCATTTTCCAATGGAGATGCTACAGTAACGACGTGATGACCGTCAAAAATGTCACTAGATAACCGTCGGAAGGCTAAATTTCTGACAAGTCTAGCGTCAGAAAGTTTCTTATAAATTATGTCTTTCTGTGCTGATTTTCGACGGTTAGGGATGTCAAAATAGCGACGGTTACCATCTCCATAGCAATTTGTGATGAAATAAATTTGACAACATTGTATGTCAGATAATTGACAGATAGGCGTTGAATATTCGACAGATAGCCATCAGAATGTGGCCTCAAATGTACTATTGCTCATATCATAGGCGTAAGAAAATTTTCATGCTCTCAATATGTCATAGGGTTTCATTCTTTCTTAATAAAAACCTAGGTTTCTTCATTGTATGTATTGTATCATTTTTATTTTTGTATCTATTGAATTCTCTACCTATATAGAATTTTCATTGGTTCTCTCTTATGTGGAAGGTTATTTCAGTTGCAAGTAATCATTGAGATATTGTAGGGTTGATCAATTGTGGGTATCTTTTACACATGTACCAACCTATCTAATATAGCAACAAGTATATCTCATGTATGTATCCTATACTTTTATAATCACACTCATTTCTAGTCATAAATATTTTTTTTTATTTAGTTTTTCTCCTCAAAGTGTGGGCGTTCCTTTTTAGTAGATACACAATTGGATGAAAATATGTTACCAATAGTTTTATTCTTAATTTATGTACATTTTTTACAAGTTGTCAAGAAAATGACATGTATGCTTGATGAGAACATGTTGCGTATAAGAGTATGAAGGGAACACATACTTTTCCTAGTGGATTATATTCTATATTTTGAAAAATCTATAGCACTTTTGTGATTGTTATTTATTTCATTTTACTTTGGCATGCTTGTGTTAATTTCTATAACCCAATTGCAAATTAACTACTCAACAAATTTCTCAGAAAAGAAAAATAATTTTAATCTACCTAATTTGTAAAAACCAATACTCTAGGTTATTTAACATCACTTTAACGACAATAAAAAAACAATGAACATCAAAAGAAATTCACATGAAACTAAAGATGAATAACACAAATATACCCAGGAAACTCTAGTGTGGGGAAAACCTACAACCACACATTTATTTAGCTTTAGGAGTGACAATTCATACAACATATTACACTATCACCACAAAAATTATATAGAGATAAATTTACCCTCACAATTCTCTTTCTCTACACAAACACTCACTCTCACTAAATTACCAACTCGTGCTAATAAAAATACATGCCTATGAATGAATCTGAAAAATTATAGTAGAAAGTATAACAATATATATCTGCAAGAATACTTGCCTCCACTTTTATAGATGAAATTTTATTTCCCCTTCTTCCTCAACTTCTATAAGAAATTCTCTTCTTCTTGGTGTTCCTAGCTCTTCCTCTAGAATCCAATTTATAATCCTCCGATGAGCCAAGATCTCCAAGAAAAATTTAGTTCTTAGGGATAAAATAATCCTACATTAACTAAATATATAATGAATGGACTTTTTAACTAAAGATTACAAATTCTTCACTTTTTACATGAGCCAAGTGCATGAAAAATTGACTAGATAAATTTTGCATGTATAGACACCACACTTATGCAGAAGTACCTGTCCAAGCTAAAAAAAAACTCAACACTCCCTCTTAGTGAGGAAGGTATTCTCCAAAACACCCAACTTATCTTTGAAGTATACAAACTTTCCCTTCATCAAAGCTTTGGTCAAGATGTCTTTCCTTGATAGATGTGGAATAAAGTGATCTCTTACCCATCAAGGAAAATCCTCCGCACCTTGGCCTCCTGGACTTCATGTGCATCTAGGGCAATGAGATAATTCATTGGTGGAGTCACTACTATAGCATAGGTCCACAACCTATTCTTCTTGATAACTAATATAATTCAAACCTTCCATTGCAAATTTTGGGGCACCTTTAAGCCCATCCTCATATTGAACACTAGCTTCCATTGTAGAAAGAAACCCTCGAAGAAATTGAAAACTAAAATCTATTTTTTTCTTGAAATCTGTGTCAAAAAACTTTGCTTCATATTAAGAGTCTAGAGATCTGATACCATATTAAATTTCTATAACCCATCTTCAAATTAACTTCTCAACAAATTTCTTAGAACAAAAAAATAATTTTAATCTATTTGATTTGTAACAACTAATACTCTGGGTTATTTAACAACAATGAGAAAATGAACAGTGGAAGAAAATTCATATGAAACCAATAATGAATAACAAAGATATACCCAGGAGACCCTAGTGTGGGGAAAATTCAAACACATGTTTATTTAGCTTTAGGAGCAAGAATTCATACAACAAATTACAAGATTGCCACATCAATTATATGGAGATAATTTTAGTCTCACAATCCTCTTTCCCTTCCCAAACACTCATTCTCATTGAATCACTAACTCATGCTAATAAAAAATTATGCCTACAACCGAAGAATCTAAAAAATTATAGAAAAATGTATAGTAATTTGTATCTGCAAGGATAATTGCCTCTATTTTCCTTGCTGAAATTTTCTTTCTCCTTCTTCCTTAGCTTCTATTGGAAATTCTCATCTTCTTGATGTGTCTAGCTCTTCCTCCATGCTCCAATTCATAATTCTCCGGTGACCCAAGATCTCCAGTCTAAAATTAGCTCCAAGCTAAAATTAGCTCTTAGAGATAAAAATAAGCCTACATTAACTAAAAATACAATTTATGTGATTTTTCAGTTAAGATTACAAATTATTGACTTTTTTCATGAATTGAGTGCATGGAAAAGTTTTTGGGTTTTTTTTGCACATGCGTAGACACCACACTTACAGAGAAGTACCTGTCTGAGCTACAAAAACTGAACAACTTTCTCATTTAGATTTACATTCACAACAAAGAGGGGGAATATGTAAATGAGAAAAGTGCATATTTTACATTATTGCATTTTTGTCTATCTCATTTTTTCTACATATTATAAGTGCATAAGTTAGCATCTAATTTTTCTCTTTTAGAATGCTAGTTAAACATAAACCTAAACTCATCACTTTATAATGCTAAATTTATGATTTCAAATAAGTATGGAGTTTTTTTAAAGGTTTATGCCTTTGTTGACCAAGTTATCCATGCAATTCAATCTATTGGAAAATACCATACTCATAATCTAGTTGTCTACTTTCAATTTCAAATATCTTACTTCCAAGGCCAATAATCCAATTATATAAGATCATTACTTTTTGAAATTTGTGTCAAAATGTTTTAATTGGTCTAATGTTTTTAATAAGATATCGTCTTAAGTCTTTCTTTTTTTCTTTTTATTATTGTAGAACATTACATAATTACACATTAACATTAGTCTCAATTACAATTTCAAATTATTTAGTGACTAGTCATAATCACTCAAAATAATCTAACTTTCTCTAATTTTTCTATATTTTGATTATTTCAAATCAATCTTATGGCCTAACTACCCATCAAGAAAGTTAATTGTTTCTCCTATAGCTCTCTTTTTACATCCCGATGATGGATCACAAAGTGTGATTTGAAATGTTGATACAAATAAATCTCACATAGTTGAATCCAAAAGAATAATAATTAACATCAAGGAAGTCAAGAATATTTACCTTTATTAAAAGAAAGTCTTAAATTGTGATATTGCTATCAGGACTCAACTACGTAGTTTTGGAATCAAAATCATTGACCAATGTTCCATGAGTAGTGGTTCACAAAACCTATCTCTCATGAGAAAGAATGGAGCACTTAGCACTCATTGCATCTAGGTGATACTCATACAGGTGAAGCATCAAGACTTCTTGGGAGGTCTCCCATCCCAGTACTACTCTAGCTCAAGCACGCATAACCACAGAGTCTCCTCCAAGGTTGAGCCCACTTTTCTTGCAACCCCATTTGCAAAACCTTCAACAAGTATTGTGTGTTATGAACCATTCATTATAAATCTCCTTAAGCTCATCAATTGATAAGTAGGACATATTTTCCACAAGTCAAATTGTGATATTGCTATCAAGATTCAACTATATAGTTTTTGAGTCAAACTCATTGATCCGTATTTCATGAGTAGTGGTTCACAAGAACCCATCTCTAATGAGAATTAATGGAACACTTAGCACTCATTGCATCTAGGTGATCCTCATAGAGGTGATCCTCATAGAGGTGAAGCACCGAGACTTCCTGGGAGGTCATCCATCCTAGTACTACTCCAACTCAAGTACACTTAACTACAAAGTTTCCTCCAAGGTTAAGCCAACTATTCTTGCAACCCCATTTGCAAAACAATTAGTAAGTGTTTTTCCTTATGAACCATTCACTATAAATCCCCTTAAGATGATCAATTGATAAGTAGGAGATATTTTCCACAACAAGTCAAATTGTGATATTGATATCCAGATTCATCTATGTAGTTTTTGAGTCAAACTCATTGACCCATGTTTCATGAGTAGTGGTTCACAATAAATCGTCTCTCATGAGAATGAATGAAACACTTAACACTCATTGCATCTAGGTGATGCTCACAGAGATGAAGAACTGGGACTTCTTAGGAGGCCACTCATCCCAACACTACTCCAACTCAAGCACGTTTAACCGCAAAGTTTCCTCCAAGGTTAAGCCCACTTTGCTTGCAACACTTGTTGAAGGTTTTGCAAATGGGGTTTCAAGAAAAGTGGGCTTAACCTTGGAGGAAACTCAGTGGTTAAGCATGCTTGAGCTAGAGTAGTGCTGGGATGGGTGACCTCTTGGGAACTCATGACGCTTCATCTCTGTGAGCATCACCTAGATGCAATAAGTGCTAAGTGTTCCATTTATTCTCATGAGAGATGGGTTCTTGTGAACCACTACTCATAAAACATGGGTCAATGAGTTTGACTCGAATACTACATAGTTGAATTCTGCTAGCAATATCACATTGTGACTTGCTATGGAAAATATCTCCTACTTATCAATTGATGAGCTTAAGGGGCTTTAAAATGAATGGTTCATAAGACACAATACTTGTTGAAGGTTTTGGATATGGGGTTGCAAGCAAAGTGGGCTTAACCTTTAAGGAAACTTTGTGGTTAAGCGTGCTTGAGCTAGAGTAGTACTGGTATGGGTGACCTCTTGGGAAGTGGCGGTGCTTCACCTCTATGAGCATCACCTAGATGCAATGAGTGCTAAGTGTTCAATTCATTCTCATGAGAGATGGGTTCTTGTGAACCACTACTCGTGAAACATGGGTTAATAAGTTTGACTCAAAAACTCCATAGTTGAATCCTGATAGCAATATCACAAGTTGAATCCTGATAGCAATATCACAATTTGACTTGTTGTGGAAACTATCTTCAACTTATTGAAGTCTTAAATTGCTTTGTAGCACTATCTTTTTCTAAAAGAAGAAAGACAATGCCTAACAATTTTTACTAATCTTGAAAATAAGCCTTAATATCGACAAAATATAAAACACACAAAGATTACAATTCATTTGTCACATATATCTTAATTAAAATTCAACACCATTTTGTAATTCTAAAATCTTTATCCCATCCTCTGGAAAAATCCAAACAACTCACATAACATCGTCTAAAAATTTAAAAAGTTATAATTCTATTTCAACATTTGAGCTATTCTTTCCTATAAAAATTATTTGATTTCTCAATTATTATAAGCTATATATAATCACTATTATTGATTTATCACTAGGGAAGACTTATACTCTAATTGCGGGGCTACTTTATTTTTCTCAATGATGGATATTTATAAGAATATTAAGAGTTCCTCAAATTCCATTGTAAGGACGAGGAGATTTATATGGTTTAGAGAGTTTCTAAAAAAAAGTCTAATAAATATTCCCCATTCTTCCAAGTTCCAATCATTATACGATTGGCCTTTTCCGTTTTTGGCCAAAGAAAAATGATGAAAGAATATATGCTAAAACTCTCTTAAGTAACGGTCGGGGAAGACATTTGGACGGTTGGGATGAAGCGGTTAAAGCAGCATTTTAATCATCCACGGAAAGGTGGCGGCTTTTTGGTATCCTATGCACGCACTTTAAGCTGTTGTACACATCAAAGACAAACGGATGGATATTTGGGAGTTGAACTTGATTCAGAGGTTGTTTGAATCTTGACTAACGAAAATGGATCCTCTTATAGTCCATATCACACAATCTTTTTTGAGGCTATATATATCTTATAAGTTCTCCACCATTAGACAAATTTAGGATGGCTTTCTATCAAATATCATCATCCTCACCAATTGAGCTACAACCCTTCGACTATATAGTTAAATTTTCAAAAAAGGAGGAAGGGAATATGAGATCGCATCTTATTTTAAATAGGTTAAGTTGTTCACATTCGGAAAGGGAAAAGGGAAAAGGGAAAAGTTTTTCTACATGAAAAGTTTATATAGAAAATTATAACAATTTGAGTAAGCACACATTTATCATCTTCAATTAAATAGTCATGTCCAAGGGGATCCACTCCGTCAAAATTATTCAACAGTTGAATTTGATTTGAATGTGTCTTCAAGGGTATGCATGTTGATGGATGACTTTTCTATCACATATAATCAGCCTTATTGGTTGTGTTCAATCAATTGAGCTACAACTTGTGACTATATAATTAAATTTTCAAAAAAAAAGAACAGTATATAAGATCACATCTTATTTTAAAAAGGTTAAGTTGAAATTAAATTAAATAAATAATTTAATAAATATAAAAAACAATTTTATAAAAGTAAACATCAACTCATCTATTAAAGAGAAATTGAAGAAAATCATAACAAAAATATAACATCAAATTTTAAAAAATAGTGCTTTTTAGAAGAGCAAATAAATGACCCATCTCCATCCCAAATGCAAATAAAAGATATTAAATTTTACAAATCTCTATTTATTTTATTATACATATAAAAACGGAAAGAAGGGGATATAAGATCATTCTTTATTGTTTATTATAATTGGAATTAAATTAAATAGGTGGTTCCAAAAATTAAAATAGGTACATAAACATAGAAAAATGATCTTATTAAAGAAACATACATCAAGTCAAGAAATAAAAGAAAACCACAATAATAAGGATAACATCAAACTTAAACACCCTAACGATAGTGTAATTACACGGTTCGAAAGTGTAATTATGTCGAAGAAGACAAAGCAAAGACAACCCATCAGAAATTGCAGGGAACAAGTGTGACCCCCGAAATTCCATGTAATCATCAAAAATTGTAGGGAGGAAGTGTGATTTTTGAAACTTCAGAAAATGCAGGGAGGAAATGCAATATTCAAAACTTCGGAAATTGTAGGGAAGAAGTGTGATATCTGAAACTTCGAAAATCGCAGCGAAGAAGTGCAATTTTTGAAACTTCAAAAATCATAGGGAAGAAGTGAGATTTCTGAAGCCCTGTGTATCCATTAGAAATCACAGGGAATAAGTGTGATTTCTGAAACCATGTGTATCCATCAAAAAATATAGGGATGTGGTGCGATTTCTAAAAGACTGTGTATCATTCTAAAATCACAGGGAGGTGGTGCGATATTCGAAAGGCAGTATTTCCATCAGAAATCGCAAGGAAGATGTGCAAGTTTTGAAACTCAATATATACATCAGAAATCGCAGGGAGGAGGTGCGATCTCTGAAATTCCAAAGAGTGGAGCTTGGGGGCAGTTACTGTGGAACTGGCGATTTATGAAAAAGGATGCAGATCATTCTTCGAACATTCCAAAGACTAAGAAAAGACAATCCATCAGAAATTATAGGGAATGAGTGTGATTCCTGAAATTCCATGTAATCATCAGAAATTGTAGGGAGAAAGTGCAATTTCTGAATCTTCAAAAAATGCAGACAGGAAGTGTAATTTCTGAAACTTCAAAAATTGTAGGGAAGAAGTGTGATTTCTGAAACACTATGTATGAATCAAAAATCATAGGGAAGAAGTGCGATCTCTAAAACCTGGTGTATCCATCAAAAAATGCAGGGAGATGGTGTGATTCCCAAAAAGACAGTGTATCCATAAGAAATTGCATGAAGGTGGTGCTATTTCCAAAAGACGGTATCTTCCTTCTACAAAACTTGCCAGGACAAAATGATTATTTTTATTATACTGGGCTTTGTTTATATGGACATACATATGATGCTTCAGATTATATATGTAGCAGAAAATTTTTAGTTACTTGTCTGATCATGGTATTCTGATTATTTCATGGGATTGAACACATTCCAACACACACACACACACACACATATCTATGTGTGTGTGTGTGTGTGTGTGTGTGTGTACACACACACACAAACTTACAATAGTCTCTAATGAATATATATTTTGTCTTTTCTTGTAAATGTTTTTGCACCTGTCCTCTATTGGAGATTCTCCTAACTGGTATCTTCTTTTACCAATGCTTTTCTGATACATTGATTGGTTTCAACAAAATAGGGGCATGTAAGGAACAAGTCTTGCCTCCCATCATCCAACTCATTTAATCTGAGTGTTACTCATGATTACCCAAAAAATTGGGTGATGAAAATAAGGGAGGTAAGATCGATAAGAGAACTCAATTTTCACTATCTGAAAGCACCTGTTCAGTTTAATTCTCTAATTTAAGTCTTTGAAGAAACATTAAACCGACTAACATAGATCTTTTCCATGTAGGAGAGTTTGGTTCCAGGTAACAATATGGTTTGGGCTTCAATAGTGAGGGTTCACCTCGAAGAGAAAGGAAGGGAATGATGAAAAAACTGTTAATAGAATTAATATTCTCTTATTCTCAATTTTTCTTCTGATATGTAATACCAAGTTAGGATTTCTAGCAAGGTGATATCTTGAAAAAAACTATATTATTCTGGATGTAAAAACATTGGCTCCCAAGGAACCGGGGCCTCAAATTTGTAATGCCTGACAAAGGAAACAAACCAAAATGAGTAATTTGTGATCTAGACTTAATGTCCTGGGCAAGACCAAAGGTTTTCTTAGCTCCATTATTTCCTATTGGTGCCCGTAGCGAATGGGGCAATTGTAATTTCCTTTTATAATTAATGAATAAAAATCTTTGGCTTCACCCTTTTATTGAAAAAAAAAACATCAAACTTAAACAAATTAATATCTGAAAATAAATAAATTATCTATCCTCATCCTTAATACAAATCAAAGATATCAAATTTGACATATAATCAATTTTTTATATTTATATGTATGTATGTATGTGTAATATATAATTACTGAATTAAATATAAGTAAATATTTTATAATTTATTTCATGATATATTTGTTGACAATTTCTTAGTTGTGTTTTTTCTTTGTAGGGGTATTCATCAAAAGGAGTTAGAGAAAATTGTTTTTTTATATTAAAAAGAAGCAAAACAAGAGTGACGTCCCTTTCAAAACAACCAACCTAAAGGTGAGAAGATGATCATAAATAGAGTATCAACATCAAACTAACAACACATTAAGAGTTAGAGAAAATTGTTAGCTAATATTGAAAAGTCTTATTTAGTAACCCTTTAATATTTCTTTACAAGGATTATTTTATGATAATAATGTAAATAAGTATTTTGACAAAGGTTATATTAAGATAATAATGCATGAGTATTTTGACTAGATTATAAAATTTATTTAATTTAATTTTCTATTCTTGTGGAGGAGGATAGATAATCATAAGAATAAAAGGATGTATGGTCATCCATGATGATTTCTTCAAAGTGAATGAACACTTCTTGCAGAAAGTGAACCAAGGTGGTTTGGAATATATTTTTTAGTGATGTTGGGTGAAATCTTTCTAGTTATTATTTTTTGCTGTGTGGTAATTTTATAATGCGTAGTTGGCATACACATTTTTGGTGGGTACTATGTCTTGATGTTTTATTTCAAGGATGATTTTTTTTCATGGGTATATGACATGGGTTATGTCTTTTAGTGATCTACTCATGTAGGGCCTTATCTTGGATCATCAATTGAAAATGATGACCACTTTGAGGAGGTGGCTAATTTATGACTAGAAAAATGCTATTCTAGATGATGATGGATTGGTTCATGTGAGGTTCTTCTAATCATGTTCTATGTTTCCTACATTGGGGCTTCACTGATGGGGCAATACCCTATTACGTGTGTTCATACTAGGGGGTTTAAAATGGGAAAAAATAGGGCAATATATTGCCTATATTTGGGGAAGGGGGAGGATTGGGGGGAGGGGGTGAGGGATTAAGAGGGTTTATATAAGAAAAGGGGTGTGTGGGGTATTGGGTGGGTATTGGAGGGGGGTGATAAAAAATGATTTTGGGGAAATAATTTTTAAAAATAGGGGTGTTAATTAGTATGCCATAAATACACATGATATGACCTAGGTTCCCTAAGTGAAGTCCCTGTAGATTCCTACAAAATTTAAGGAAATACTTTCTAAATTTATGGTGAATGATGATGTTGAGGAAAGTACCATGGACCTACTAGTTAGGATTAAGAAGGACTACAATGCATCAGATGATTTTTTATTGTCTAGTGAAGAAAAGTATGAAGAGGGAAATAATATATATCCTTAAGTGCAATATTGAAATCTTTCTTAATCTAGTTTCAGGAAAAAGTGTTTAAGCTTTTGAGTAGATAATAAAATCTTGAAGGAATTATATGAGGACCTAAGGATAGTTATGAGACATATGGTGAATATGTTTTATAATGCTACATTAGAACTACCGAATGACTTCATGATACCCCTTCTAAAAAAATAGTCATGATTATTATTAAAGGTATCAAAGTGTATGGAGTAATGCCTACTTTTGGGAATTCTACATGATTACAAGAAGAGTGTTGGGAATCAAAGTGTCTCAACCTTAGTATTTCCTAGAAATGATTTATTTTTGTAAGCCTATATTGTACTTTCTTCCACATCTTATATTGTCATCTTGTATTACATGACACTCTTAGTTGCCATCATAATGGGAGGTGATATGAGATGTAACAAGGATGTTTTTTTTCCCTTGTATGATAATTTAGGTACCAAAAGTTGTGCTAGATTTATTTCTCGTGTATTGGCACTTCAAATAACCTATAAGAAACTATAATGATATATGACAAGTTAAGATGTGTAAGAACCTAATTTCATGATAGAATGGGCAAGTATTAAGAGACACTTTTACATGGATAAGGTGGGCACCCAATTTGAGTTATGGAAGGTTGTAACCGAGTCAATTTTCAATAGTCAATTATGATAGATTCTCTTATAGTTGTAAGTGATGTCAATCATGACAAATTTTATGACAGTTATTAGGTGTGTAAGAACATTTGTCATGCCTTATCAAAAAAACTTTGGGTGCCAAAATTTGGAGGTTTGTGTGAGGGTCTAGAAAATTATGTACAAGTGTTATTTACATGCTTACAAGTGGTTGGGAAATGTTCCACTTTGTTTTGTATGCCCATCTATTTTGGATTAGCCAGATGCTTCTTCCTTGCTTGAATTCTTTGTAAATTGGATGTCGTAGAGAGCTTATAGTATCAAGTTTAATGAGAAGGTTTTTGTAGGTTAAATTAAGTTTCTAGAATCATTCTAAGCAACGATTGGTTGTACTATATTCCAATTTAAGAAGCCTAGTTTAATAATTATGTTTTAATTTATTTTTTTATAGATAGTATAAAGTGTTGTGCTTTTGAAGTGTGGGGATTTTCTCTCAAAAGGGGTTTCTGCACATATATTTTTGGTTCAATGTAACATTCATCTATGTATTTATTATTGTTGGAACAACTATGGAAAGTTGGGATTGAGAGGGGAGGGATGAATCAGTACCACTAAAAACTTTCTAACGACATTCATTGATAAACCATATAATGTTGCATACTGATTTCCAAGTTCATAACTTCAAATGAAAGTAATGTAAAGCTTATAAAACTATAACATGAAAAACATTCAACAATAGAACTCATAACACCAAATTTTGGTAACATATAAATCCTTGGTTAGAGGACAAAATTGCGTTGGGGATGACACCCACAACCTTCACTAACTGCAATATAAAGGGTGCTCGATTAGAGCTTACAAAGTTTAGCCATTTTGGTAGCTTACACAATTAAGAGTATAAAAGACTTGTTAGGTCTACCTGGTTAGAGGATTTTTACAATCTCTACACTTAGAGATGTACCATGTTAAAGGATTTACAAATATAAGATCGGTTAAGATCTACCTAGTATTGGGATTTAAAGCTCTCAATAAAATAGTATCAATAACTCAATAATGTCTACTATGTTGCATCAAGCACAAATGTTGATCAGACTCTTATGTGCTCTTAAATGTGTTACCTCAATCTCAGACTTGTAATATTTCCATGTTCTTCTTTGCTATAGCTGAATCTCTGCTCAGTGCTGGAAATGACAAAATTTCTTTTTCCACTTGATCTGATCCTTAGATCTTCAATCTGAATTATCTCAATCGTTGATATATAAAAAATTGTGATTACGTGCTTCTAGTAATGTAATTAATGTTGTGAAAATGCATTAAATATGACTTGATCATGATTTGAATCAACAGTCTAACTCGGTTGAGTAACTCCTCTCTCTCAGTTAAATACTCTTCAATACTTAGTGACTATCAACTCGGTGTACTACACATGTGCTCGGTGTAGTGTGTTTCTTGATAACTGTAGGCACTCAGTAACTGTAGGTACTTAGTAACTGTAGGTGCTCAGTATACTATCTTTCACTCTTTGTACTTTAATAACTGCACTTAATCTTGATTAACTTTACCGACTAGCTCAATGTGCACTACCGACTAGCTTAATACTTGACTATCTCCTTTCATCGAATGATTCTTCTTGACTGTGTGACTTTGACTTAAACTAATGACAAAAAAATATCTTGTATAGATAACAATCTCCCCCTTTGACATTAGTTGGGCATTTTTGATAAAACCTTCAAAGTCATCAAAATAGTAACTCCCCCTCAGAGTTTACTCCCTATACATATACATATTCAACTATTCTCTTCCTTTGTTTTCATTTTCCAGATAATTTTTTTCAAAGATATATCTATATACATCTATCTATCCCCTTTTCTATGTATTTCCCTATTTTTTGTGTTTTATACTATATGTGACTAGGAATATATCTATCCCCCCCTTTTGACAAAAAGTGCCAAAAGTAAAACTTATTTATCAAAAATATGTTTATACCTCTATTGTACACCTGAAAGTACATTATCCCATGTATCTTAGAGATTCTATAGTACAATAATCTATTATGTGGTATCTGTAGATAAGCTAACTATAGTGTCTAGTGTGCTCATATCTAGAAATCTTGCTTGTTCTTTGGCTTTCTTCAAGTGTGTCTGCATGGATTGAATGTGTGGAATGAGAAATGCTTGCAGTTAAAGAAATTCCAATCTAAACTTATTATCCTCTTGTCTCAATGAATGTTGAACTCCTATAAGTTCTTGTATCTTAGAGTAGTAAGTCTAGAATGATCCAGGTTCGGTGGCTATTTCCTTAAGCTGCTTAGTCAACTCTTTCTCAATGTCTTCCTCCTTCTTCTTGATATCTTCAATAAAGTTTAAAATAATAATAAAAAATTTGGAAACAATGAAATTATGGGTGTCAATTGTGTTTCAATTTCAGAACATAACTTGGAAAGAGTTACCCTATCTACATCAATTTCTTGCAATAAATATTCCATCAACTTCTTCTCCATAGAGTCCTTTTGAATCGTCAACATGTATTCAGTAATATCCTTGTTGGGTCCTTTAATTTGTTGGGCTAAATCACCAACTTGGTCTAATAGAGTTTCAGATTCATCAATTGTAGCATTAGGAACAATCTCCTATAAATATCCTTTACATCTTCTAAGATGTCTACCTTCTTCTTCTTCACCAACAACTTCTCTTGTTTAGACTTTTGAGATACTAATTCAACATATATGGCTAATTATTAATGCTTCATTGAGTTAGGATCACCTTTTGGTATGATAATAGGCTTGGTCAAATCAAAGATGTTCTTCCTCTTCTTGGTATTCTTCTTCTCAATCAACTTGCTCTCGCTAGTAGAGTGTTTAGAACGTGATTCCTTAGTTGCATTTGGTTACTCGGTATGTGTACATTCTATGCTTTCTTCTGCTTTGACTTATTCTTGGGGTTTCTCTTCTTTATTTTCATCCTTTTGTTTCTCTTCAGGCTTCTATTGCTCATCATTCTTCTCCTCAAGATTTGATTCTTGTTGCATTTCTTTGTGTGTGTCTTCTACATTCTGAGCTTGGATAGGGTTGGTAGGAGGCTCTTCATGTTGTTGTCCCTTGGTTTTGGTTGGGGGTTCCAACTTGGTGTTGTTTTTTTGTTTGGTCTCGATGGCCTTAGGTTCATCAACCTTGTCCTTATTAGTGTCTACATGTGGCTCATTTGTTATAGTTTGTGTATCCAATGCAACTTCAGTAGTAACATTTTGTACATTGGTGTAACTTTGCACTTGCTTAATTATTGGATCTTTACTTAGTAAAAGTGCATTATCAACATCCATACACTCGGTATCCTATACTTGTGTGTCCGTGACATCTTCATCCCTTGACAAACATTTTGCAGGATCTACTTCCTTTGGTACGTCTTCAATAAGAATCTTTGCATTATTAGTAGTGAAATGTATAGGATCTATTTGATTTGTGTTCTCTCTTACCTTGTCCAAAATTGTTTCACCTTGATTATTTTCTACTTTTTGATTCTCGGTATCATCCCAGTGATATATTTCTTTCCATTTTGAATCAGTTTCTTTCTCCACAAATTGTATATCTCCATTCATTATTCTTAGGTCTCTCCCCTTGAATAGAAATTTTTAGAATGTTTCTTTGATTCTTCTTGAATTTCAGATGGTGCAAGGTCAAGAATAGTATGTACCAATGATCTTTCTCTCATTTCCTTTTCTACATATTTGGCTTGTCTGAAGGCTACAAATCTTCCTAAATTCTTTATTCCTTCTAGAAATTCATCAAGACTTTGTAGAACATGTGATAGGTCTGCAACTAGTATAGACTTGATTGTCTATTAAGAATCTATTTCACTTTCATTTCCAATTAACATTTTTATTCTAGTACGTGTAGGTTGTTTCCTTTCTCTCGATCTTGCATAATTTTTTCCATTCGGTTGTGCTACATCTTGTTGACAGGACTTTGTGACCAGCTCCGCTAATAGAGGTAAGTTGTCATAGGGTACCGGGGTACTAGCCAACTCTGCCTGAAGAGGTTTACCACAGAATGAATTCTCCTAGCCTCCAAGAACCTAGTAGTCAGGTCTTGACAATGCGGGGGAGCTAAGTTGGGAAGGTGACTATTGTTTGAGGGGATAGCTGGTTTTTACTCATCTCTTCTAGGGATTTCAACGAGAGTGGGGATTTCCTGCAAGCATTTAGAATATAAATAAATTGCAAAAGATAGATCAGAGTTAAGATATATTTCTACTTATAGTTGTGCAATATATGTTCAAACATCAACAATGCTCCAATATTAGAAAACTAAACTAAAGATCAAATACACACAGAACCAGAAATTCACATGCATTCAATAACAAAGGGAGATAGAAAATTAACTAAATGCAAAATACCATAGCAAAGGACATGAGAAAACATACAGTACAAAAGATATCGCTACTTCAGAGATCAGAACAACACATAACATATAGCCACAAGATGTTCTTCCTTCTTCATTAACTCAAATGGTTCCAGCATCATTGGCGAGTACATCCATGGCTCCAAGGGAGAATTCTAAGCTACAAATAACAATTGAGAATTGAGCTCCTAAGGACAACTAAAAGTAAAATGCTATGCTTATATTACTACTAGACTGTAAAATCATCAATTTCACCGACCCTTGTTATGGTGTCAGACTTCTCATTTATACACCAATTTGACCTAGAACTTAACCTAATCTAACTGTACACTTGCCAAATATAATACATTATCCATGGTCAGTACTACCTACACCACTTACAATCACCTCGAAATGTGTAGAGGTCTGAAAATATAGAAGAAGAAGATAAGAGGAGAAATCTAGAAGAATCGACCTAGAGAAGAGAGTCGAGGTACTTATGGAAGAAATCTGATTGTTCCAGTAACCTAGGCTACATGCCTCATAAATGCAAATTGTGGCTCCCTGTCTTCGATGTGCACCAGGTAGTTAATGTAGGAGTGGTGCCTCGGGAGAATCATCTGTCAGAGCTATCTCTTCCGCCTAACATACCTTATCTAGATCACCTACCTTCTGAACCTTATTAACTACTTGATAGTGATTGCTCGACTCCAGGGAACCCTGACATGGGGGAACCCTGATGCAGATCATTGTGAATGAATGCAAAACTTTGGACCTAGAATTCTAGAGTATAGGAGCTTACGCTAAAAGAATAATGAATTTGCAAAACTTTTCCCTATTGGCAGAAATCTCTGGAGACCAGAGAATTTTATTGTTCCTTGTTCTTTTTAAAAGCCTCCAAAATCTGGATGGTTCCTTCCTCATCTATCTCTTTGATGTAGTCCCAGTGGTTGTTGACAGCCCCAAATTGCTCATCAACATCACCCACCCCCTCCTTGAATTATGCAGCTACCTTCACTGCGTCATGGGACTGGAGCATCACTTTGGTTAGGCATGACATTTTCCCTCCGTAAAAATCCCTAGAGGACCGGTACCATGACTCCATCAAATCATCAAATTTTCTCAATAAAAAATCCTCCAAAGCACATGTCATGGTGGTGAAGGGATTGACTTTTGAAACCCTTATTACAAATGTCGTAAATGAATTCAAATAATTCTAGACTACCAAGATTCTATCCTTAAGGGCCGCTACCAGTTGCTTGGTCAGCTCAACTTTGAGACCAAGTCTAGAGTGCTGGGCCTGAAGGAACATAAAGGGTTCATCTCCCAAAATACCTTCTTCTGTGATGACTTCTTCTTTGAAGTTCATTATTTCCTCTAGTTTGGACCTCCATTCCTCATACTTTTCCATTTATGCCTCCCATAGGGAGATGACACTATTCACCTAGTCCAAGACGCTATTGGCTTGATAGAGGTCCAGGAGTATCGCTGCCAGGAACTGCCTTACGACTGTGATCTACTCAGTGACCCACCCATCCACAACTTGTGCTTTCTTCTTCATGGCCCTTAGAGTATCAATATCACCCTGTAGGAGTAGTGTTCTAGAAGTGGAGGCTTCCGGATGGATCATGACCAATGGCTGTGTTAGTTCTATAAGAATCCCGAGGAGATTTACATTCTTTTCTTTTTCCTCCTTTAGCTTCTGTGCCTCCTTTTTGTATCGGGCCTGAATTGCCCAGGGTACCTCATTCAATAGATCTAATTCCCCTTGCTTGTCTCTCCTCCCCAAAGGAACTTCTTTAATGGTATATTTTGTAGCTCCTACTACTGCTTCCTCTACATCTAGGGGAGGTGTCGCTACCACTACGACTGTATTTCCTCCCGGACCGGTCCAAAGGATATGGAGGGTTCAGGCCTTCTTGGGCTTGCAAGCCTCTTGATTTTGGGCCATCATTTTGGCCAGGGAGAGAGGGGCTCCTGCTCAATCTTTGTATCCTTTTTCATTATATTATTGAGTGGTTTAACAATCTCAATGAATCTGGTGATGAACTGCCAAACAAAATTTATCTTTCTGAAGAAAGATCTCATCTCCTTTTTACTATCGGGCATTTGTAAATTCAGCAATGCTTCAATTCTCTCAAGGTGAATGGATATCCCCTTCTGAGATACTATATTCCTGAGAAGTTTCCCTTTAGTGACCCCAAATATGCATTTCTTGGGGTTGAGGGAGATACCATATCGGAAACATCTCTCACAGATCTAAGCGAGGTAGGCGGGGCGATCACATCTATCCTAAGAAAAGACTATTAAATCATCCATGTAGATGATTATGCATTTGTTAACCAGGCCTTTGAACACAATGTCCATAGCCTTTTGAAATGTGGCCCCTGTGTTAATCAGATCAAAAGGCATTCTCCCATATGCAAACATTCCCCACTTGGTGGTGAACACCATTTTCATTCTATCCTCAAACTTAACCATAACTTGGTTATACCCGGAGTACCCATCTAGGAAGGACATCATTTGTGAACCATTAAAAATTTGCAATACCTCATATAGTGAAGGGAGAGAGTGATTTTTCTTCTTGAAGGCCTTGTTTAAGTTTCAAAAATCCACACACAGGTGGATCTCGCTGTTCTTCTTGTGCACGGGGACGAGATTGATAACCTATGTTGTATGCCAGATAGGAAAGATAATCTAGATTGACAATAATTTTTGAACCTCCTGATGAATTAGAGGTTTGATCAATGGGTTTACCGGCCTCTACTTTTACCAGAATGGTTTGGCATCTAGTTTCAGGGGGATGGTATGAGTCATGATAGATGTATCATAGGTTTTAAGGTCTTCATACCCCCAAGAAATAACATCAATGTATTCTCAGAGAACCAAAATAATCTTCTCCTTCTCCTCTGGGGAGAAGGAGGTACCAATGTGAACCAATTTTTCTTCACCGGCTTCACCGATGTTGAATTTTTTCAATTTTCCTCCTTTAGAGGAGGATGATATCTTGTCTTGGCCCCAGGGATCTGAATCAAAGATTCATTCTAGAGCTACCATTCCCTTAGGGCTCCATTCAGTGTCTGTTGACAAGACTTTGTGACCGGCTCTACTAATAGAGGTAATTTTTCACTGGGTACTGGGGTACTAGCCAACTCTGCCTGAAGAGGTTTACCAAAGAATGAATTCTCCTAGCCTCCAAGAACCTGGTAGTCGAGTCTCGACAGTGCAGGGGAGCTAAGTTGGGCAGGTGACTGTTGTTTGAGGGGATAGCATGTTTTTACTCATCTCTTCTAGGGATTTCAACAAGAGTGGGGATTTCCTGCAAGCATTTAGACTTAATAAAGAAACTGCAAAAGATAGATCAAAGTTAAGATATATTTCTACTTATAGGGGGACCCAAAATTTTTCCCAGAAAATACAGGGATGGGTATGCAAGGCATAACACATCTGCAACTTTATTTTCTTTTGGTTGTAATGAGGACCTAGTGTTCCTTCTTGAACCTCTTTTTCTTGGTGATGATAGTAGCGTAGGTTGTTTTCAACTTCAACAATAGCTTTTTCATTTTCTGTGTCCTTAACCAATGTATCATCAACTCCTAGAGTTTTGACAAATCTTCAATCATTTTGGTTGTCTTCCTTACTTCCTTTGGTATTATTATCCATGACTTGATCTTTTCTTTCACTTCTTCATAAGTGCCATACCTATTTCCTTTAGGATCAATTGGTTTAGCTAGTAAAGCTTCTATCTGTTGTGAACCAATATCAATGTCCATTTCATATCCCATTGATATATACTCTCTAGTGTGCTTGCACTCCTTGATCCAGATCATCATTGTTCCCAATCCTTCCAAGACCCTAACCCTAAGTCCTAGGATCTTCCAAGCTCTCCTCTATCTAGTTTAGGACTTCTTCAATTCCCCTTCACAAGGTGGCATCCATTAGTGCTTCACTAGGGTAACTATCACTATTATAATTGTCACTTCTCAACACCTTCTTGGATTCATCCCAGTGTTTTTCGTGCTTGCTTGATTAGATAGTGTTTGTGGGGTTTGATATGTTCACACACCTTCTACAACCTCCACTTTATCCCTTTAGTTTTGGGTATCAAGGTCTTGAACATCTATTTCAAGATTCTTGTTCAATCTTGTCTTTTAGGCCTATTGGGTCTATTAGGCCTAATTCACTAGTTTTTTCCCAATCTTGAAAAACTTTCCCAAAAAAACTAATAAATTTTTTTGGATTAAGACACCCTTTATGGAGGTCTTCAATTTTTTTGAGGTCTCCCTTCTCCAAGTCATCCGTACAAGTGATTCATACATTTAAGGGCTTCTAGGGCTAATAGGCTCTCCTCAAACCAGTCAACTAATTTAAGCTTCAAAATGTCTTCAAATGGATTGGACAAGTGCCAATATTCCTCAAGGTTCTCTTCAAAACTCCAAAGAAACCTTGTAACCACTTGGATATTTCAAATCAATCAAACCCCTGCAATCAAATACCAATTAACATATGCAAACTCCTAGTCGGGTTGCTCTGGATTCGCCTAGGGTTTGCTCACAAAAATAGAAAACTTAACTTCCAGGCCTTCTCCTTCCATATGTACATTTTAAATAGGCTCCCCTACCATTTCCCTCAAGTGATTAATGATTCCACTATGGGGTTTCAAGTGGGAGCTATATTTCCACAATGCAGTCTAGGATAGGCTAGATACTAGCTACTTTACAAAATTATGTACAAACCTAAACTAATGTGAAGAAAAGAACTTAAAACCAATACACAAGGAAAAAAAAACTCTAACTACAAGGATCCCACATGAAGAGAGGGTATTCAATCCATTAAAATATTCTTTCAATGTAAAATGTACAAACTATCTAGAAAATCAGAGATACGGTGCCAAATTACTTAACTTGTATATACTCAAAAAAACTTCTAACCTCAGGATTTAGGCTCCTTGGAGATTTTATAACTCCTCATATGAAAATTTTGTTTTAATACCAAACATTCCCTATAACATTGATTGTGTCCTCATTTGGACAATTTTGTCATGCAACTTTGCAAAGTTGCAAATGTTGTCATGACAACATTTTGATAATTTTTT
This sequence comes from Thuja plicata, assembly GCA_018584345.1. Classification (NCBI taxonomy): domain Eukaryota; kingdom Viridiplantae; phylum Streptophyta; class Pinopsida; order Cupressales; family Cupressaceae; genus Thuja; species Thuja plicata. The sequence continues at coordinate 2,253,149 of MU227154.1, forward strand.
CAAATGTGCTTCTAACTTAACCAAATGACCTCTAAAATACATAGAATGATGGAAAATAATCATAGAAGACATTTTAGGATGAATTCAACTCTTTCCTAATAATTTTAAGTCCTTTGGCCCAAAATCCAAAGTTAAGCCTCAAAAGAGACCTAAAGCCAAAACAACTAACTAACATCATAGCACTTCTAGATTAGATTAAGTCTAGCATAGATCCTCTAAAAAAAACACACTTAAGACCTTATAAGGTCTCTTAAAACACTCCTAACCAGGCTAGGGTCAGTACAAGCTAAAAAAAAAACATAGGATCTTAAGAGATGTCCTAGGTGCTTCTACACCACCCATCAGTTGAATCCATTCAACTCTAGGATCAATAGCCTTGATAACACAAACATTAGTATCTACCTCAAAACATATATTATCCTAATGATAAGAAATTAGCTAAAGTGGAAATCTATATCTCTTATGCATCCTTTCTTTGAATTTCAAAAAGTAATCAGACTTTGTATACATTCATTTATTTGATAGTGGACTAACTTATCAGTTTTCCATACTATATCTCCAATAGAGGGAAAAAAAAATTTGATAATAGAAGAAAATACATACCAATAATGAACCAAATTTCAAAGTTTTGGTCTTCACATTTCTAATTGTATTCATGTTCTCATCTATTTTCTTCAAAAAAAATTCACTAAAATATATATGTAGTCCTTTCTTCACTATCTTGTATGAAAGGTCTACTACTCCACAAGGTATACTATCCACTTGGGACGATTGAAACACTTGGTAAGATATGATATTACATGCATACCTTAACTTTAGATCTATCATAGTAGATATCCTCAATCCTCTGCTATCCCATTGTGCCTTTGTGAGCTCGGTGAGCTTACCCTTGTCCATTTTATTTATAGCCTTGGGTCTGTCTCCATTAGGGAATCTAGTGACGATGTGCAAGACATCCCTCATTATCTTAATAGGTTCATCCAACCGCATAAAATAGTCATGTACATAGTTGAGTACCATCTTACCCATTCAGGCTTGAATACCCTCGGTAAATGTATTTTAGGAATTAAACCTTTTGTTTCCACATGTCTATGCTCATCCTTGACTTTTCCATTCACGCGCAACTTGTTGAATGAAGTGTCAATTTGTGCTTTAGAGAAGTCTTCGAGCTTGCAATGAATAAATGTGAAAAAATATTCAATCAAAATTAATCTTGGTGGGATTGAAGATAGGGCTCCCATCATATCTATTTTGACAAATTTTGTTGGGGAAAATGTGTACTTAGGGTTCACTGGTTCTGCATTCTTTACTAAAACTAGTCTCTGCATCCTTGGTACCATAACTACTTTCAAATATATCACTTGAAAAAACTAGGAAAATCTTGATAATATATGAATTTGCAAATACAACTTGGTAATCAAACAAATATCTCACAATGCTCTTATAAAGATTTAGAAATACCTCAAAATCGCTTGATCACTCAATAGGATAATCGCTTCTGCAATGTGCTCAAATGCTCTTCAAAAATGTTAGGTTCAAATGAATAACAAACTGACCTATTTATAGATATCCCACGATTAGGGTTTCTAATGAGTCTATTAATGTGCATTAAATTCCCTTTCCGAGTCCCTTATACCTTTATGCCAATTGCATAGTTACTTTGCTTGACCGAGTAAAACAAAATAAACATATATTACAATGTTCAAACAATATTTGCACAACTTATCCAAATGCATCTTAATATGTTGATATGGATCTTAACTCCAATGGTTAGGAACTAAAGTAATATTTATAATAATCATGTAGTTCCTACATATATCTCACCATTTAGGTAGAGCTCGGTGCACCCAACTCGGTAGAGATGGTGTTGTCTATGGCTCCAAATGATGTTCCATCTTCCTGAGTCTTTCTCCTCTAGGTTTTGTTCATTTGTTCTCTAATTTTTTCAATAGTAGATGGCTACTCTAGTTTCATCTTCGGTTGGTGCATCTCCTTGGTATCTATAATTCCTTGCTAGGTTTCCTACCTTATGACAATGAAAACATGTCATGCCAGGGTTCCTTCATGCTCTTCTGTTATTTCTCTCGTGCAACAATATGCAATATGTAGAAATTTAACCATACCTTCCACAAGATAAACATAAAATATATGTATTATAGTCCCATCGTATATATGTACCTACTTGGTTAGTATTAGCATTCTCTCAGTTAGGCATCCATTTGTCATTTCTTTTCTTTGTTCTACATTCTTCAATCTTGTGACCATATTTGTTGCAATTCTTGCAGTAACCATCAAACTTAGGTTTCATTATGTTGTTATCAAAGTTATTTCTGCATTCAAAAGCTTTATGTCCATACCTATTGCATCTAAAGCAATAGCCATCAAATTTAGGTTTACTTGGTTCTTTACCTTTTCTTCTTATGCAAACATTATCTATGTGTCCAGGCTTCCCACAATAATTGCAATTTGGATTCTTTAGTTTTGGTGGGGTATAGTACCTTGATCTTTTGATGGAATAGATGACTCTCCTTTCTCGGTAGTGTTGTTCTGATTGAATCCAATTCTTGTTTTTCATTTTTTTGCTTCTGATTTTTAAACTGCTAGTCCAATGATTTCAATGCTTCTTCATTTCTTTTCAGTATTTTATTTGCATCCTTCTCATCTTTCATTCATTTGTCCATTCTTTCAATCTCATATTTCAATTCTTGGTTATCAAACTCTTTTTGTGTGTTATCTTAATTTGCATTCAGAAGTTGGTCGGTCATATCATAGTGAACTTGGGTCATCCTCATGATCTCATTATCTTTCTCAGTTAACATGATTTCAACTTGTCCTTTTTCATCCTCAACTATCCTTTTTCCTTCAATTAGTTCATTCATCCTCATGGTGTTGGTTTCAAGATCTATCTTCATTAAGTCCAACTACTCGGTAAGTGAATCATTATTTTCCAATAGTTCTCTTATAGAATATTCAGATTCATCAGTCACGCTTCCTTCACATGTTGTCTAAAGTGTATCAACTTGTTCTTGTGTAACTTTTAGTTCATCATATGGTTTCTTTCTTATCCTTCGAGACTTCTCAAGTTTCTTTCTCAAATCAATGATTAACTCTCTGCACTCTCTGTAACATAATAAATAGAGATGATGCCAAAATGTAAGATAAGATGGGTGTTGTTACATTTGAAATTAGAATGGTTATTGAAATGTGAGGGATAAATAAGATATTATTTTTAACCTCAAATACACAAAGGAAGGATCCAAATTGATTAACCCCAAAGGAGGGATCAATACATAAGTGAATCAATCTATTGGAAATGAGATCAAAGAGGAAGACCTTAGATTCCATTTATAGAAAATAATGTGTGATAGATATAAGAAGATTAATTACCTTAATTGAAATGAATAGGAGAAAAGTACTAACCTTGAAATGATACAGATCTAAAGAATGTTGTTTTCAGGGGTCTGCATTGAGTTTCTAGAAAATCTACAACCGGATCTAGAACAGGAACACAAAGACGAAAAAAACCCATAAATCATTTTCCAATCTGAAATAATTTTGATTTTGACCCTCAAGTCAATGTCACTATTGACCCATAATTTCCGATTCCGACCTAGGGAAGAATCAACCTTAAAAGTCTCTGACAAAAAATCTATTTCTGAAAACTGATAGTTTCCAGAAAGGGTATCCAAATATGAACTCCAATCTACTATTCCGAACCTGTATCTACAAGAAAAATGGATTTTTTTGTTGGGGGGAGGGGTTTTCCTTAGTCAAACCTTGATTTAGGAATTAACCTTGAAATAAATGATTGAAATAGAGAATGCTAGAAAGTAGTATAAGTAAATCTAATAATGAAGCTATGATATTCAATAGATATGCAATTATATTTCTAATGTAAACAAGTATGTAAATATGAAAGCTTGGACTCAATATTAGAAACCATAAACCTCCATGATTGTATGCTTGGAATCCACCTTGAAGGAAGAATGAAAGAGGCTTGAGGATGTACAAAGGATCTTAAAGGAAGATCACACCACCATGATGGATAGATCTAGGGTTTGAATGATGAATCTTGAATGCTTGAACCAAATCCCTTCAAAGGATTGAATGCTTGAATCCTTGATCTTCAATGAAGAACTTGAATTCTTGAGAGGAAGAATTGAACACTTTGAAAGATTGAAAACATGTATAACAATGGATGATTGAAATTTTTTCTTCTTGGATAGTAGATGATTGTACTTGATATGACTTAGTGCTTAACTTCTTGCTTAGAGAGACTTAGAGAAAAATGAGAGGATAAAACTTCCTTATATATAAAACTAGGGCACAATATTATAGAGAGGCCTACATAGGAGAATTAAATTTTGATTAGACCTATATCCATAGAAGAGGACCTATATTAAATATAATTTAAGAATCGTCACTTGGGAACCCAAAATAGTTGACTCGAAAGTGGGAAATGAACTTTTAATGACCTCCGGTAGCCAACAAAATTTCAAACTGGAAAGGGGGACCTGGGTCAAATTTGAGGTCATCCTTGACCTAGGTCAAGGTCGAGGTCGACCTTGAGCTGGGGAGTCAGAACCCCTGGAAAATGTACCAGATGGGATGGATAGTGCCTAGAGAGGCCCAATCAAGGTCCTAAATAGGCACATAAGTAGGAGAGGATGCATAAATAAGGGGACAATATGATGGTGGTAAAAAACACCCCCTAAGGAGGGCTAAAATTTCTTAACAGTGAAGTGTTTCCATTTTAAGATGATACATTAAGCCCCCACTTTAGCAGGAGTATGGAAATGAAACATACTCGTAGTAAAGTTAGAAGAAAGACTCTGGTGGATCACAACGAGGTAGAGAATCACTTAGTCAAGGACACGAGCCCCCAGACCAAGGATTCTAACTCAACATACATGCATAAATATATGAGAGTAAAGAGAAATTAATCATAGAAAACATACATGACTACATAAGCAAGGCAAGCACAACACTATAGATAACATAGCTTGATGATCTAATCCTAATAGCATGAAAGTGAAAGAGAGAAAAGAGAAAGTGATTACCTCACCTAGTAAGATTCCCACCTTACCATGAATCACCAAGGAGGAAGAGACCGACAGGTTCACCCATAAACTATGCTTTGTAATTGTAATGTGTCTTTTGATGACTTTTGGAATATCCATAGATCCACATTATTGTATCACTATGGAATATAAAATGCGTGTCTTTTTCAGGATTTAGAAACTTATGTGTGTTACCTTCCAAGGATTTAGAATTTTGTAAAATTGAAAATACGTATCTCTTCAGGATTTAGAAACTTATGTGCATTACTTTCTAAGGATTTAGCATGTTGTAAAGTGTAAACTATAGTATAAGGGAGACCCTATATATTCCCCCCTCTTTATCATGACAACCAATTAGGTAGGACAAGGAAGAGAAAGAGGATACCTACTTCACAAGGTAAGGAGATATCCATCTTAACAATAATATACACTATATCCTTAGCAAAGAATATTGACCCTTACCTCTAAGAGAATAGATAATCATGAAATGGATATGTCACAAAAGGAAAAAAGGATCCTCAAAGAGGAAGATATCTTATCATCAAGACCCCCACTGTGGAGGAGTGCTTAGGATAAAATGTCATCTTCTAAAGAAAATCAAAGAGGGACCAAAGATTCAATCATCAAGCCCCCTGCAATCAAGAGGAAGATGAATCTTAGAATAAAGGAATCAAACTCTAACCCAAAGCAAGGGAAAGAGTTTATAAAGAACATATTTTTCAAAATAAAGAAGAGGTGATGACCTAGGACAATCACCTCTCATATAAGAGGGTATCCATAGCCCAAAACGTAAATCTTTATAAGGAACTAATGTTGTAGAATAAACAAATGCTACTAAGCTAAGGAAAGTAGATCCTTTGATAGAGGAAGAAGGAAAATAACTTGCCCCCCAAGAATGAAAGCAAGGGATATACAAAATTATTTCAAGAGATGCTATAGAAAAAAGATATTTTTACAAAACAAATGTCCTATAAAAGATATCATGAATGATTATGAGCGAAGGAAGTATCTACCATAATAGAAAATTATAAAGATAGAATATAGAAAGAATAAATGATTAAAATCAAAACAAAATACATGCTAAGAGCATAATGGATTCTAGAAGATTGGAATGAAATACCTCTTTCCCCCCAGTTAAGAGACAAGAGGAGAAAAAATATTATCTAATTTATAGAAGAACGAGGGGAATTCCCTATATCAAAATTATGAAGAAATTGTAATACCGCATGGGAATGAGATATAATTACTAAAGAAGCTCTTTCTCTAACATATAGTTTGAAATGTACACAATCAGAAAGTAAATGTGTATTACTATAATGACAAGGACATTTGTATTTAGAGAGAGCATTTTTAGGCATGGGTTTAAAGATTTCTTTCTTAGAATTCATTAACTGGACATACACTTTATTAGCCACATCTTGAGGAGTATCAGGGTGATCTAAGGAAGCTGTTGGAAGAAGGACATGAAGAGGAGGAAAATAATTAAGATCAACCTCCTTGAATTGAGAAGGTGGGAAACCTATACCATGCATATCTTGTTTAGGGGATGAATGAATCAGGTTTTAATGCCATGTTCATTAACACCAAGCCATAAACCCTTATAGCCTTATTTATCCACCATAGTGTATCCGGTAGTGTATATATCTTGCAAAGATTCTACAGGAGGTGATTGATTATGGTGTTGATGATAAAATGTTGTGTATGGTAGAATGATAGGTTTAGAAGAGGTTTATTTGTTTTCCCTTTAATATCATCATGGATCAAATAAGAAGGGGAAGGTAAATGGAAGAATTCTTGAACATCGGTATCATGAATCCTAGCTCTAGCCCCATCATAAGTGTGAGAGGAACTAGGGATTGAAGATGGAGAAATAGGAATAGGAATATTAGGAATTGGATTAGGCATGATAGGATTAGTATTAGGAGGATTAGGAACTAGATTAGGAAAGATAGGATTAGGATTAGGAAGATTAGTAAATGGGGTATCATCTACCCAATTATTCACATAATCCAAAAGAACAATAAGTCCACTACACAAATCGTTGATGAAAGTTTTGAAAGTAGGAAGACTAGTATTAGTTAATCTCAAAATAGCATAAGAAAGTGAAACATAAAGATTAACAAACATGATGAAATGGATGATACTTTCATAAACATCATAAGTACTATAAAGATATGCTAAAAGAAGCATAATGAGAAAAATAGCCATACCCCAAAGCATCTTAAAGATTTTCATAGTGAATGAAATGCAAGAAATGTTTTTATATTTTTATGAGTGTGTAGATTTTTTTTGCATTTTTTTAAAATGAAAGAGCATAAAAGAAAACTAATTTAGTATGCATGCAAGATATAGTCTCTAATAAAAAGAGGCAAAGCATCTAACACCAAAAAGAAAGAGTTTTCTATCGCAGGTTCACCAAAATGTAACATAAGAAATAGAGATGATGCCAAAATGTAAGATAAGATGGGTGTTGTTACATTTGAAATTAGAATGTTTATTGAAATGTGAGGGATAAATAAGATGTTCCTTTTAACCTCAAATACACAAAGGAAGGATCCACATTGATTCACCCCAAAGGAGGGATCAATGCATAAGTGAATCAATCTATTGGAAATGAGAGCAAAGAGGAAGACCTTAGATTCCATTTATAGAAAAGAATGTGTGATAGATCTAAGAAGATTAATAACTTAAATTGAAATAAATAGGATAAAATTACTAACCTTGAAATGTTAAAGATTTGAAAAATGCTATTTTTGGGGCTTTGCACTCTATTTCTAGAAATTCTGCAACTGGATCTAGAACAAAAATGCAAAGATGAACAAAACCCAAAAATCTTTTTCCGATCTAACACAATTCCAATTTGACCCTCAATTCAATGTCACCATTGACCTAGAATTTCCAATTCTGACCTAGGGAAGAATCAACCTCAAAGATCTCTGACAGAAAATATATTTCCGAATCCTGATAGTTTTCCAAAAAGGGTATCCAAATATGCACTCTGATCCGCTGTTCCGAACCTGTATCTACAAGAAAAATGGACTTGTTTGATAGGGGGGAGAGGTTTGCCTTAGTCAAAGCCCGATTTAGGAATTAACCTTGAAATCAATAATTGAAATAGAGAATGTTAGAAATTAGTAGAAGTAAATCTAATAATGAAGCTATGATATTCAATATATATGCACTTGTATTTCGAATGTAAACACGTATGTAAATATGAAAGCTTGGAGTCAATATTAGAAACCATAAACCTCCATGATTGTATGAATGGAACCCACCTTGAAGGAATAATGAAAGAGGCTTGAGTATGCACAAAGGATATTAAAGGAAGATCACACCACCATCATGGATAGATCTAGGGTTTGAATGATGAATCTTGAATGCTTGAACCAAATCCTTTCAAGGGTTTTAATGCTTGAATCTTTTATCTTCAATGGAGAACTTGAATGCTTAAGAGGAAGACTTGAACACTTTGAAAGCTTGAAAACATGTAGAACAATGGATGCTTGAAATTTTTTCTTCTTGGATAGTAGATGATTGTACTTGATATGACTTAGTGCTTAGCTTCTTTCTTAGAGAGACTTAGAGAAAAATGAGAGGAGAAAAATTCCTTATATATGAAACTAGGGAACAATATTCTAGAGAGGCCTACATAGGAAAATTAAATTCAAATTAGACCTATATCCCTAGAAGAGGACCTATATTAAATATAATTTAAGAATTGTCACTTTGGAACCCAAAATAGCTGACCTAGAAGCGGGAAATGTACTTTTAATGACCTCCGACAACAGACAAACTTTCAAACTGGAAAGGGGTACTTGTTAGGAATAGTCCCAAGAGATAACTCAGAGAGGGGGGTGAATTAGTTATCTAAAAGATTCAATTATTTTTCAATTAAGTACATAATAACTTTAAAAATAAACTCAACACGAAAACACAAAATTAAATAACACAATTTTGGTAATGTGGAAAACCAAATTAGGTAAAAACCCTAGTGGGAATTAGCACCCACAAATAACTGCACTAGTTTATAATGATCCTTGTTAGAAGATCTTGCAACCCTGTTACGAGTTGATCTTTACAATGCAATAAGTACAGAGACCTGGTCAAAGGTCAGACCCTATTAGGATTCTTTTACAAATAACCCTGTTAGGGGTGAGGACACATTGTCGAAGAGCTCACTACTCAAATGGTGAAGGATGCAACCTTCTGTAAGGAAGATATACACTATATCTAAAAATGAACTGTTTGAGTAGACCTAATGTCTTGATTAGTTCCAGTGAATTGTAATCTTCTTCTGATTCTTCACGTAGATCTTCAACTGATGAATGATGTAGCTTTACTGTCTAACTTTCTTCTCTGTTGTGTCTTATTGTTTTCCCCTTCATTCACACTTTGTAATCACAATTGAATTGCTATATTTATCTTCCCCAAGGATAAGGTCATGAAGGATGTAGGATTTTAGTAACTTCCTTGTCGGCTTAACTAAGCAGACAATCAAAGTTAGGACCACACAACTCAAAATGAGTGGACGTGTCACTTCACATAGTCGGCTCTACCAAATTAAATCAAACATCACACTTCTATTAAAACATGTTTAGTGCCATTAGATAATCATCATTAACTCATAACTAAACACGAATACAAACATGCACATCCTGAAGATAGGCACAACTCAAGAAAAAATGTAAATACATCGGCTCTTAACAGATAATATCCAGAAACAATAACTGCCAAAATAGATTAACATAACTCAACTGAAACTGTATATCTGAATCTATGTGTATGAACATTGCCTCTAGAACATGTCTACAACATAGATGTAAATGTACAAGACTCTAGAATATCTATACTAATAATTGCTTATAGGACACTGCTGTATATTATATGTTGCCATCAATGACAAACATACACTCAACTATTTGCATAGAAGTAAATCTCCAACAATCTTCCCCTTTGACATTGATGGAAACATATGATATGAAAAACACCATCAACCCAAAGTACCTTCCTTTTTACAATATTCTCAATATCCTTATCAAAATCTCCTCTTAACTATTGCATCTCTTTTTACTATATTTTTCATTACTGTATACTCCCCTAGAGTATATGCCCCCTTACTATATACTCCCCCTTTGACATCAATGGCAAAGGGTGCCAAAAAAAATTGAGCATAGGTACTACTCCAAAAGTAGAGTAGTCAACCATTCATCAGTCACCAAGGACTGATGTTCTTGCTGCAAATTCTAATCAGACTCAGGAAAGGGAATTACTCCCAGCTTCTCCCTGAGATACTCAAAAGTATCTATTGATAAAGGCTTTGTAAAAATGTCTACTAATTGTTCTTTAGTGCTCACATAATCTAACTTTAATTCTTTGTCTGCAACTTTTTCTCTTAGAAAATGATATTTGATTTCAATGTGTTTTGTCTTTGCGTGCATCATAGGGTTCTTTGACATATTGATAGTGCTAGTGTTATCATAGTGAATAATAATAGGATAATCAATCTAAATACCAAACTCTTTAATCATCTGTTTGATCCAAACCATTGTTGAACAATTCAATGCTGCTGCAACATACTCAACTTCTGTTGTTGACTGAGAGATACAATTTTGCTTCTTGCTTGTCCAAGTAACCAACCTGTCTCCAAGAAATACTTCTCCTCCTGAGGTACTCTTCCTATCATCAACACAACCTACCCAATCTGCATCTGTATACACATGAAGTTGTATATTCTCTGAGTTAGGATACCATAAACCATAGTCTATAGTCCCCTTAAAGTATCTGAATATTCTTTTTATTTCCATTAGGTGATTTTGTTTAGGTTCAGCTGCAAATCTACCAACAATGTCAAGTACATTAGAAATATCTAGTCTAGATTGAGTAAGATATATGAGTTTTCCAATCATAGACTTGTATAGTGTCTTGTCAACTGTTATGGAATCATCATCTTTAGAAAGCTTGCTTCCTATTATCATGGGGGTGCTTACTGGTTTTCAATCTTCCATTTTGAAAGTCTTCACTATCTCCTTCACATACTTAGACTAATTTATGAATATGCCTTTGTCTGTTTGTTTTAAATTCAATCCCAAAAAATATTTGATAGGTCCAATCATGCTCATTTAAAACTCACTTTTCATCTCTTTGGCGAATTCTACACTAAGATTTTCATTACCTCCAAAGATAATGTCATCAACAAAGATAGCAACAAGTAGTAGTCCATTAGGTGTCTCTCTCATGAATAATTTTCAATCTACTGCTCCCTTTTAGAATCCAATCTTGGTTAAGTAACCACCAAGTCTCCCATACCAAGCTCTTGGGGCCTATTTAAGTCCATAAAGGGCTTTCTTTAGTATACATACCATGTCTGGTTTGTCTTATAAATTAAATCCTTCAAGCTATTCTATGTAAACTTCTTCCTTCAAGTCACCATTTAGAAAAGATGACTTGAAATCCATTTGATATACTTTAAAGTTCTTGAATGTTGCATAGGCCAAAAACAACTTGTTAGCTTCCAGTCTACTCACAGGGGAAAATGTATTAGTGTAGTCTATTCCTTCTCTCTGTGCATATCCTTTACATACCAGTCTTTCTTTGTTTCTTACCACTGTGCCTTCTTCATTCATCTTATTCCTAAATATCCACTTTGTTCCAATCACATTTTTGTCACAAGGTCTTGGGACCAATTACCATGTATCATTCTTGATTATCTGATCCAATTATTCTTTCATAGATTTCTTCCAATCTGAATCATTGGATGCATCTTCAACACTTAAGGGTTCAATTTGTGAAAGAAAACATACCTCTTCATCAACTATTAAACCTTTTTTCTTTAGATCTTGTAAAAAATATACTGGTCTGATCTCCAATGATATCTTCCTTTGAATGGTATCTGGTTGTGAATTTTGAGACTCTAGGTGTGACATCCCCATCTATTATCTGTGATTCTTCTTTTCTTGTTTCAAGGTCATTGCATGTTACATCAATACAATCAAACATTTCTTCAATGACTATTTCTTTACTGCTAGGCCTAGGTTCATCTTCAATCATAGTATCTTTCTTGAATCATGAACTTCTCATCAATCTTCACATGTGTACTATCAATTATCTTCTTCAATCTCAAGTTAAAACTTCTATATGATTTGCTTTTAGTAGAGTAACCAAGGAAAATACCTTCATCACTACTGGCATCAAACTTACCAACACCATTATCTCTCTTGATGTAGCACTTTCTTCCAAATATTTTGAAGTATTTTACTATAGGTACATTACCAAACCAAAGCTCATAAGGTGTCTTATTTGTGCTTGGCCTTAATTGAATTCTATTGATAGTATAGATTGATGTATTGACTGCATCTCTCCAATAGGTGTGTGCAAATTTTCCTTCTATCATGATAGTACACATTGTGTCAAGTATGATCCTATTTCTTCTTTCTATAATCCCATTCTGTTGAGGGGTTCTAGGAGCACTCACCTGCCTTTTGATCCCATGTTCTTTGCAATACTTATAAAATTAGTCAGAGGTGAATTCTCCTCCACTATCTGATCTCAGACACTTTAGTTTTAATCCAAACTCATTTTCAACTTTAGCTTTGAATATTTTGAACTTCACAAAAGCTTCAAACTTATCCTTTAATAACACAACCCACATCATCCTTGAAAAATCATCAACAAACAAAATAAAATACCTTTCTCCATAGTATGATCTTGTTTGAGTAGGACCACATAAGTCTGTATGCACTAGTTCCAATATGTTTTTTGCTAAGTTTTGCTTGCTTTAGAATGAGCTCCTTACATGATTTCCCATCACACATTCCCTGCACCTAGTATCAATTGGTCTTGCAATACTAGGAAGGTCTCTTACTGCCTTTACATTGCTTATCTTTACTATGTTGTCAAAATTGATGTGATAAAGTCTTTTGTGCCATAGCCAACTGTCATCTACTTTTGCAACAAAACAACTTACTTCTGAATTGAGCTGAAAGACATTACCTTTAGTCTTAGATCCTGATGCAATCATATCTCCTTATTTGTTATTAATGATGCACTTGTTGTCTTTGAATTCCAACTGATATCCTTTGTCAAGCAATTGTCCAACACTTAGTAGGTTATAATGTAAACCATCAACATAAAGAATATCATCTGTCTTGTTCTTTCCATCTAAGGTAATAAAACCTCTGCCTATGATAGGGTTGGGAGTGTTATCTCCAAATCTTACCATAACATGTTTGTACTTGTCTAGATGTACAAATCTATCTTTGTCTCCTTTCATGTGATGTGGGCATCCGTTGTCAATGATCTAGTCAGTTCTGATGTTTGCTTTGGAAACTAATGCTAACTCTTGTGCTTTCTTTTCATCTTCATTATCCATTTCTTCAAGCATTTTCTCAATGTCTTTAATGGAAATGAATCCAATTTTATCTTCTCCTGAGTCATCATCAGTTACACCATCTTTAGCATGATAACATTCCTTAGTATATTTAGGCTTGTAACCTGATCTGAACTTCTTGACTCTTGTAGGACAATTGGATGCAAAATGACCAACTTTGTTGCATGAAAAAAATTTGAATGGTAGCTGTCCTTCATATTTTCCTTTACCTTTCCTTTCTTTCTTGGCAATCATAGCTGTTAGAAATGAAAAGAAATATATAAAAAATAAACAATACCAGGAAAGAATCTAAGCGAGTGAATGCATGAAAAAATATTACCATAAACAAGGAGAGAGAAAGCTCCAAGATCCAACACAAGAAGACAAGATATTTGAAAGGGGAAAGAA
>MU227154.1:2272372-2301297 GCA_018584345.1 Thuja plicata
GAATATCTCCTTCAAACATATCTTCTAAATACTTCCATATGGTGTAGGCTTTGTCTACTTTCTTGATCTCAGAGAATTCACTGTCAGATAATGCACTTATAAGGGCTTCCTTGGAAATTGCATTAGCAGTGAATACATCCTTTTGTTTACTAGTAGCATCATATTTTGCAAGGTATTTTAGAGAGGGAACAAAAAATTCTTGTGTGGCTATTTCAAAAATGTCAAAACCAATGCACTATAGATGTTTTATCATTTTGTTCTTCTAATCAAGATAATTCTCTCCATCAAACTTAGGACTCTCTTTTCTAAAGTATGTCATCTAATCTACCTTAAGTTGTTAAGCTTTCTCTCCAACACACTTGTATCTGATACCAATTGTTAGGAATAGTCCCAAGAGATAACTGAGTTGGGGGGGGTGAATCAATTATCTACAAGATTCAATTCTTTTTCAATTAAGTACAGGATAACTTTAAACATAAACTCAACAAGATAACACATAATTGAATAACAAAATTTTGGTAACGGGGAAAACCAAATTAGGTAAAAACCCCAGTGGGAATTAGCACCCACAAATAAATGTAATAGTTTATAATGATCCTTGTTAGAAGATCTTGCAACCCTATTAGGAGTTGATATTTACATTGAAATAAGTACAGAGACCTAGTCAAAGGTCAGACCCTGTTAGGAGTCTTTTACAAATAACCCTGTTAGGGATGAGGACACACTGTCCAAGAGCTCACTGCTCAAATGGTGAAGGCTACAACCTTCTATAAGGTAGATATACACTATATTTGAAAAATGAACTATTTGAGTAGACCTACTGTCTTGATTAGTTTCAGTGAATTGTAATCTTCTTCTAATTCTTCACATAGATCTTCAACTAATGAATGATGTAGCTTTACTGTCTAACCTTCTTCTCTACTCTGTCTTATTCTTTCTCCCTTCATTCACACTTTGCAAACACAATTGAACTTCTATATGTATATTTCCCAAGGATAAGGTCATGACGGATGTAGGAAACACTTCAGTAAGTTCCTTGTCATCTTAACTAAGCACGCAATCAAAGTTAGGACCGCACAACTCAAAATGAGTGGACGTGACGCTTCACATAGTTGGCTCTACCAAATTAACTCAAACATCACACTTTTGTTAAAACACATTTAGCACCTTTGGATAATCATCATTAACTCATAACTAAACATGAATACAAACACACATATCCCAAAGATAGGCGCAACTCAAGAAACAATGTAAATATGTCGGCTCTTAACATATAATCTCCAAAAACTGTAACTTCCAAAACAGATTAACATGACTCAACTGAAACTATATATCTGAATCTGCATGTATGAACATTGCCTCATGAACATGTCTACAACATAGATGTAAACGTACAAGGATCCAAAATATCTATACTGATAATTGCTTACAGGACACTGTTGTATATTATATGTTGTCATCAATGAAAAACATACAATCAACTATTTGCACATAAGAAAATCTTCAACAGTACCTAGGTCAAATTTGAGGTCATTCTTGACCTAGTTCAAGGGAGAGTTCAACCTTGACCTAGGTCAAGGTTGAGGTCGGCCTTAACCCAGGGAGTCAAAACCCCTGGAAAATGTGTGAGATGGGATGGATGGTGCCCAAAGAGGCCCAATCAAGGTCCCAAAGACGCATAGAAGTAAGAGAGGATGCAACAATGAGGGGAAAATATGATGGTTGTCAAAAAAACCCCCTAAGGAGGGCTAAACATCCTTAACATGGAAGTGCTTCCATTTTAAGATGATACGCTCTCCAACTCACATTCAAGACCATAAATCCTTATAGATTGCCTAAAAATTTCCATGACTAAGATCTTTAACTCTCAGGTGCTCAAACCTTTAGCTTGAGAGTATTAGCTCTGATACTAATTGTTGGAATAACTATGGAAAGTTGGGACTAAGAGGGGAGGGGTGAATCAATGCCACTAAAAAATTTCTAACAATATTCACTGATAAACCATATACTATTTCATACTAATTCTGAGTTCATAACTTGAAATGAAAGTAATGTAAAGATTATCAAACTATAACATCAAAAACATTCAACAATAGAACTCATAACACCAAGATTTGGTAACATAGAAATCCTTGGTTAGAGGATAAAACTATGGTGGGAATGACACCCACAACCTTCAATAATTATAGTATAAAGGGTGCTTGGTTAGAGCTTACAAAGTTTATCCATTTTGATAGCTTACCTAATTAAGAGTATAAAATACCTTTTAGGTCTACCTGGTTAGAGGATTTTTACAATCTCTACACTTAGAGATGTACCTTGTTAAAGGATTCACAAATATAAGATCGGTTAATATCTACCCAGTATTGGGATTTAAAGCTCTCAATACAATAGTATCAATAACTCAATAATGTCTACTATGTTGCATCAAATACAAATGTTGATCATGCTCTTATGTGCTCTTAAATGTGTTACCTCAATCTCAAACTTGTAATACTGCCATGTTCTTCTCTGCTATTGCTGAATCTCTGCTCCGTGTTGTTTGTTCCACTCTTGTTCTTCAACTCAATAACTCCTTTAACTTTCTCAATAATAATAATAGCTTCAAATACAATTCTCAACAACTTCAAAAACTCTTTAAATCTATAAATCATCCAATATATAGATGATTTTATGCCTCTTAATCTTATGCATTAGGTTCACTGTGAATTCCTCTGAACTGTTAGATCTTATTTTCTTCTCGGTGACCATGTCACTTTTAGCTCAGTACTTGTAATATTTCTTGGAAATGAAAAAAATTATTTTTCCACTTGGTCTACTCCTTAGATCTTCAATCTGAATGATCTCAAGTGTTGATCCATAACAAACTATGATTACGTTCTTTTAGCAATGTAACTAATGTTTTGACAATGCGTTAAATGTGATCTGATCATGTTATTGATGCAGGTGGCAAGGTATCAACTTGTCCAATCACTGGAATATAAATCCCTTGATGAGGAGTGACCAACCCTGACACTCACATGTTTTACAAACTGGCATGAACCATAATCCTAACACCTTTCATGAACTTGGGAATGGTGGATGACTTAGGTGGGTACATCATGAATGGATCCACAAGGATTCAATATACTAACCTTAGAGTAAATATGGCCACAAGGCTCACAATTACTTACAGAGAAAAATGGAGATCTTATAAATTATGGGGGTAACTAGACAATCCTAATTCATCCACCAAACTAGACTGATTGGAGTGTTTTAAGTGCATAGGCTGGACAGTCCAATATAGGCTTGTAGCCCTGTCTAGGAACACCAGTCAATTTAAATTTATAAAATCCCAAACAAAAAATAGATTGAATCTAGGATTCGCATACCCTTTACAAAGACACATCTACTCCAAGAGCACCAAGACTTGAAGCATTAAGCCAAGCTTTGGGTTGAAGGTTTGAAGACTAGTTCAATGGGCTAATTAGGCCTTCATTAAAGAAGCAAGTACTCATAGACAATGAGGTCTCTTCCTAAAACCTATTGGAAAATCTAGGGGATGTTAAAAAAAATCCAAATCATGAGTTATAGGCCTTGATTCTCTTCTGTTTAGGAGTTATACACAAATGTGTAGTCACAAAATAGGTGCATACATATAGAATATACACCTAGGGCTCGTCCACACGACCATTTCCCTGAATCAATAAAAAAACTAATGCAAGAATAATTTAAAGAATTCTACAAGGGATTTTTCCACCAGAGATTAGTCCATTCCCATGGTGGAAACACTCTAGACAACCAAAACAATGTATAAAACCCTTGAAAGGTGGACAAAACGGGTTGCAGAGATGAAAAACCTGGTAACTTGAGTTGTATGTAGTATTTTTCCCTCAAACCACTTGCATTTGAAAGATAGTTCATAGGAGAATCAAATCAAATTGGTTTTATGTAGTACCTGATCTGTGCATGACCCTACAATTCACTAGTGTCATCAGAAGTGCAGGAAAACAATTTGATTTTTATTGATTGAGCCAAAAATTACATTGTATCACCTTCCACCCACCTGTGAGGGCTATGAAGGCCATCCCCAATGGTTTTAAAACATTTCTGAACTAATTAGCCATTGGGGGAAGGATTACAAGAAACTTTTGAAAAGTTGTTAATGTTATGCAATTTTTCTTTTTAGCAACTTTTGTAATTTTGCTAGAAATGAGAAATTTTGACTCATAAGACAACTTTAGTCCCTAAAAAGGAAACTGACTTATTGAAAACCATCCTAAGAGACTTAAACTAGCCTAGAAACAAACAATTAAGGATCCATGACCATAGTGTACCAAGTGGCTTATAAGTTTCCAAACTTGTAACTAGGCCTTACATTTGGATCTTAACTCTAATCATCTAATCCATAAGATTTATTGGACTCCTTAGGCCCGAGGGTACATTGGATGTATCAAGAGTGAAAAAATTTAGAAGTTTTCAATTTCTAGGCAATGCTCCTGCACCATACTCTCCATGAGAAATAGAGCTCAAGTTCCCACTTGAGTTGAGGAGGTCTAAGGTTGATCCATGCACTTTGATATGGTCCTCGATCAGCCAAGTGGCATCTATATCAGGAAGTCCTCTCCACTTAACGAAATACTGCATATAGGTATGATTTCTAGTCTTCTTCCATTCTTTGGTTGCAAGGATCTTGTCTAGTTGAACCAGTGTGCTTGGTGGGAGAGTTGTGACATAGGTATCATCTAAAGAGTCATCAGCATCTATCTGGATCTCAGAGGTACATGCATCACTCTTAACAAGAGTAAGATCTACAACATTAAAGATAGGTGAAATAAAAAGTGTGGGGGGAAGAGAGATCTCATAAGCATTGCCACCCATTTTGTGTAGAATTGTACATGGTCCAATTTTCTTCATATGAAGCTTGGTATGTCTGCCTTTAGGAAGTCTTTCTGGTTTGAGATAGGCCCATACCTTATCCCCTATTTGAAAATGAACCTCCCTTCTCCTTTTTTTTGCATTTATCTTGTATTTTACAGTGGTGTTCTCTAGTTTTTTTTCACTTCCTTGTGTACTTGTGAGATGAACTGAGAAAAGTCTTCTCCTTGAGAACTAATTTTAAAATCAAAAGGTAGATCAACAAGGTCCAATGGTCCTTTAGGGTGCACTCCATAAACTGTTTGAAAGGGAGTCTTTCCACTAGATCTATTAATGGATTCATTTAATGCAAATTCTTCTTGGGGCAAGATGACATCCCAACTTTGTGAGTGCTTCTTGGTAAGACATCTCAGAAGATTTCCCAAAGATCTATCAACTACTTCAGTTTTGTCATTAATTTGGGGATGATATGTTGAACTGTATGTCACATTTGTACCCAATTTATTGTGAAGTGTCCTCCAAAAGTGTCCTTGGAACTTAACATCCCTGTCTAAAACTATAGTCTTTGGTAGTCCATGAAGTCTAACTAATTCCTTGAAAAAGAGTTGTGCAATGTGAGAAGCATCATTAGTGCTCTTGCAAGGGACAAAATGTGCCATCTTGCTAAATTTGTCCATAATGACAAAAATATTGTCAAATCCCTCCTTGGTTCTTGGTAAACCCATGACAAAGTCCATTGATACTTACTCCCATGGCCTAGAAGGTATTGGTAAAGGTTGGTAGATTCTTTGGTTTGTGGTGACTCCTTTAGCTTGTTGACAAATTGTACAAGACTAAACAAACTTCTTAATATGAAGAGTCATCTTGGGCCAATGGTAACTTCTATTTACTAGTTCTATGGTCTTGTCAATGCCAAAATGACCACTCATACCTCCACAATGTTTCTCCTTTATGATGTTAGTTCTCATAGAACATTTTGGGATGCAAAGTTGGGCACCTTTAAAAAAAAGTCCATCTTGGATTAAATTTTCTATAAAATTAGTATGATATCTGCTAGAGAGAGTAGTAAAAATCTTGTAGGCTTCCCCAAAATATGAATCATCTGCATATAGGTGTTTCAAGGAGTCAATTCCCATCCTTGAAAACTGAACTTCTACAAAACCCACTCTCCTACTAAGGGCATATGTAACTTTGTTTGCTTTTCCTTTCTTGTGCATTATTGTAAAGGTATAGGACTATAATTTCTCCATCCATTTGATGTGTTTGACACTAAGCTTCTCTTGTGAATTTAGAAAACTTAGAGCATGGTTGTCAGTGTAGACAACAAATTCCTTAGGTAGGAGGTAGTGCCTCCATTTCTTGAGAGCCTGTACTACTGCATATAACTCAAGATCATAAGTAGAATATCTTTTCTTAGAATCATTTAACTTTTCAGATAAGAAGGCTATAGATTTCCCTTCTTGACTCAAAACAACACCAATTGCTAGGTTACTTGCATCCATTTCCACAGTGAAAACTTTGTTAAATTCAGGTAGGGTTAGGATAGGATATTGTGCTACCCTATTTTTCAAGTATTGAAAAGCATAATCAACATCTTTTGTCTAGACAAATTTAGTTTTCCTACCTCCTTTAATTGTATCCAACATTGGCTCACACACATGGTGAAAATTCTTGATAAACTTTCTATAGAATGTAGCAAGACCATGGAAACTTTTCACATCACCTTGATTCTTAGGAGGTGGCCAACTCACAATTGCTTCTACTTTTCTTGGGTCCATTTTCAAGGTTCCTTTGGATATGACAAATCCCAAGAAGGTGAGTTCTCTTTGCATGAATGTACACTTCTCTAAATTGATGACCAATTTGTGATCATGAATTCTTCTCAACACTTGCTCCAAATGGTTTAAATGTTCCTCCCTGGTGCGGCTAAAAATTAGAATGTCATCAAGATAAATAACAATAAATTTGCCCATAAAATTAGACAAAATCTCATTCATGAGCCTCATGAATGTGCTTGGGGCATTGCTTATCCCAAATGGAATTACAAGCCATTCATATAAGCCTTTAGTTGTCTTAAAGGTAGTCTTCCATTCATCTCCAGGCCTTATTCTAATTTGATGATAACCAAATTTTAGATCTATTTTTGAGAAGTAGCAAGCATTTCCATGTTGGTCTAACAAGTCCTCTATCCTTGGGATAGGGAATCTATATCTGATTGTAATCTTATTTGTGGCTCTACTATCCGTGCAAAGCCTCCATTTTACATCCTTCTTGGCTGCTAGGAATGATGGGACAACACATGGGCTTAAACTCTTTTGTATCAATCCTTTTTCTAACAACTACTTGATTTGTCTTGAGATCTCAGCATTCTGATCAGGAGTCAACTTGTAGGGTGCCTTATTGGGTAAATAAGCACCAAACATGAGGTCTATTTGGTGGGTAACATCTCTCATGGGTGGGAGGGTAGAAGGTAGTTCATTTGTGGTCACATCACTATACTTATATATTAGTTCTTTGACTTCTCTTGGTATAGTTTCTATCTTTTTGGAGACTTCACTGTCTTTGGGTTTCAAAACCAACACATACCCTTCATTATCTGGTTCCCTCAATGTCTTTTCCATTTCCTTTCTACCAATGACTACAATAGTGGACTCTTTATTGTCTTTTTGATCAGGCAATGGCTTTATGGTATAGGTGACTCCTTCCTTCACAATGGTGTAGGTGTTTTTCCTATAGTTATGTGTGGCATCCACATCATACTGCCAAGGCCTTCCTAACAAGAGGTGGAAAGCATCCATTTCAATGACATCATGCAATACTTTGTCTTTATAGTCACCTAAGGAGAATTCTATTAATGTTTGTTCAGTTACTAAATTTTTTTGCCCTTTGGTTAGCCAAGATACATGATAAGGACAAGGATGGGGAACTTTATTCAAATTTAACTTTTGTACCATTTCCTTAGAAACCATATTTTCAGTTGAACCAGAATCTATAAGGAAGTTACATACCTTTACTTGGCACTTTATCTTTGTCCTAAACAATTTATTTCTTTGTGATGGATCCATGGTTTGTGGTACTTGCAGAAATGTTTTCCTCATCATTAGATTTATGCCTTCTTTTGGTTCTAGATCTCTATGATTTGGATTTTCACCTTGATTGTCTTCATGAATTAGTTGTGCTCCTCTTTCTCCCTGATTATTGTTCCCTTTCTCAGGACATCTTCCAGCATGGTGTCAAAGTTGATTGTAGTGGTAACATCTCAAGGGACCATTCCCTCTTCCTCTTCCAAAGGGTCTCCTACCTCTGAAATTTCCTCTTGCATTGGTCTCATTCCTCTCTAATTAGGTTTGATCAAAAGGTTTGCTGCTATTACTTGAATTTCACCTATTCCAAGAGTTGCCTCTACCCCTGAAATTTTTGTCGAATTTATTGTTGTTGCTATTGCTTCCTCTATCCCTATTCATTTGGTCTTTTTTTCTTTTGAACTTCTCCTCCATTTTAATGCTAATTAAAAGAATTGTTGCACTGTTGTAGGACTGGTTAGGCTTAATTCATCTTGGATGGAGATCTTCAAACCTTGCATGTATCTTGAAAGTTTTACACATTCTCTCTCTATCATCTTGGCCTTCATGACAAGCCTCTCAAATTATTTAGTATATGATGAGACATTCAACTCTTTCTGTCTCAAACTCATCCTCCTTTTATGGATTTGGAATTCATAGTCCTTAGGGACAAATTCTTCCCCGATGTTGCTCACCATCTTCTTCCAAGTGGTGATTCATTGCTTTCCACTCTTCACCCTATCATCTCGAGTGAAGTTCCACCATGAAAGTGCAGAGCCCTTGAGTTTTGACTTGGCCATCTTTATCCTCTAATTCTTAGGGATATCTTCACAATCAAAGAAACTTGAGAGGGCATCCACCCACTCCATAGCAGCATCAAGATCTATATTCCCATCATAGGTGGGTAAGTCAAGCTTAGAGTCCATGGTTCTACTCTCCATGGATTTGAGAGTCTTTACTAACAGCCTCTAATCTGCAAGAACTTCTTCTTCTTCCTACTGAAGGGGTTTCTCTTCACTCCCTTCCTCAACATCCTCAGATTTTCCACTAGTCTTCCTATGAATCTCTTCCTTAAGCCTTTCTACTTCATCCATTACTCGCTGCATCTCTATGTCTCTTTGTGCATCCTACCTTAGTCTTTGATCCCTCAAGTACTTAACAATATTTGCATTGGTCATCCTTGAATACAACCCTCCTTCTTCATCTCCTGAGATGGTGATAAGCAAGTCTCTAACCTAAGGATCTTAGGTGCTCTGATACCACTTGATGCAAGTGGAAAGGTATCAACTTGTCCAATCACTGGAATCTAACTCCCTTGATGAGGAGTGACCAACCTTGACACTCACACCCATTACAAACTGGCATGAACCATAATCTCAACACCTTTCATGAACTTGGGAATGGTGGATTAATTAGGTGGGTACATCATGAATGGATCCACAAGGATTCAATATACTAACCTTAGAGTAAATATGGCCCCAAGGATCACAATTCCTTACAGAGGAAAATGGAGATCTTAGACATTATGGGGTTAACCATGAAATCCCAATTCATCCACCCAACCAGACTGATTGGAGTGTTTTAAGTGCATAGGCTAGACAGTCCAATCTAGGCTTGTAGCCATGTCTAGGAACACCAGTCGATTTAACTTTGTAAACTCCCAAACAACATAGGGATTTAATCTAGGATTTGAATACCCTTGACAAAGACACATCTACTCCATGAGCTCCAAGACTTGAAGCATTAAGCCAAGCTTAGGGTTGAAGGTTTGAAGACTGGTTCAGTGGGCTAATTAGGCCTTCATTAAATAAGGAAGTACTCATAGACAATGCGGTCTCTTCCTAAAACCTAATGGAACATCTAGGGGATTTCCAAAAAACTCCAAATCCTGAGTTATAGGCCTTGGTTCTCTGTTGTTTAGGAGTCATACACAAAGGTGCAGTCACATAATAGGTGCATACATAACATACATCTAGGGCTCATCCATATGGCCATTTCCCTGCATCAATGCAAAAAATAATACAAGAATCATTGAAATAATTCTACAAGGTATTTTTCCACCTTAGATCATTTGATTCCCATGGTAGAAACACTCGAGACAACCAAAACAATGTACAAAACCCTTGAAAGGTGGACAAAACGGGTTGCAGAGATGAAAAACCTGGTAACTTGAGTTGTAGGTATTATTTTTCCCTTGAACCACTTGCATTCAAAAGCTAGTTCATAGGAGAATCAAATCCAATTGGTTTTATGCAAAACTTGATCTATACATGATCATAAAATTCACTGGTGTCCTCAAAAGTAAAGGAAAATAGTTTGATTTTTTATTGATTGAGCCAAAAATTACATTGTATCACCTTCCACCCACCTGTGAGGGATATGAAGGCCATCCCCAATGTTTTTACAAAAATTTTGAACTAATTAGACATTGGGGGAAGGATTAAAAGCAATTTTTGAAAAGTTTTTAATGTTATGCAAAGTTGCATTTTAGCAACTTTTGTAATTTTGCTAGAAATGAGCAATTTTGACTCATAAGACAAATTTAGTCCCTAAAAAGGAAACTAACTTATTGAAAACCTTCCTAAGAGACTTAAACTACCCTAGAAACAAACAATTAAGGATCCATGATCATAGTGTACCAAGTGGTTTATAAGTTGCCAAACTTGTAACTAGGCCTTACATTTGGATCTTAACTCTAATCATCTAATCCATAGGATTTCTTGGACTCCTTAGGGCCAAGGGTACATTGGATGTATAAAGAGTGAAAAAATTTAGAATTTTTCAATTTCTAGGGGGTACTACTACACCAGTTATGAATCAATTGTCTAACTTGGTTGAGTAACTCCTCTCTCTCAATTAAATACTCTTTAATACTTGGTGACAATCAACTTGGTGTACTACACTTGTTCTCAGTGTAGTGTATCACTCAGTAACTGTAGGTGCTTGGTAGGTGCTTAGTAACTATAGTTGCTCGCCATACTATCTTTCACTCTTTGTTCTTTACCGACTACACTTAATCTTGATTAACTTTACTGACTAGCTCGATGTGCATTACCAACTAGCTTAATACTTGACTATCTCCTTTCACCAATTAATTCTTCTTGACTCCATAAATTTGAATTAAAATAATGAAAACAAATTATCTTGTAGAGATAAAAATTATCTCTTTTTGTATGTTTTTATTTTACTATACCTTCTTAGCTGACATTTTTTAGGAAAAATTACAATATCTCCCCCACAATGTTAGTGTTTAGATTATTTTTTTGCACTTTATTACTTTAAGTCAAGGTATTAGATCCTAGCCATTTTTGGCTATTAGGTTTTTAATATTTATCTTAATTTGAGTGAGACATTTCAAAGAGTATTTCAAAAATATATTGTTACGGGAAGAAGATGACAAGAACATGTGAAAATTTTGAGATGGAGAATCTCAATGGTAGAAACTTTGAACTATGGAAGTAAAAAATGGAGGATATTCTTGTACATCAAGATCTATGGATTGTGATATCTAGAGAAAAATCATCACCATGGCCCATGATGTTTGGAATATTATGGATCTTAAAGCTAAGGGCATCATGAGGCTCTTTTTGGAAGAATTTTTTTTTATGTTAAATATCCATGAAGAGAAGAAAAAATAACTCATTTGGAAGAAGATTAGGTATGTTTATTAGAGTAAATCCCTGGTAAATGAGATAATCCTAAGGAAGAAGATGTATCTGAAGATCGAACAAAGATCCATAATTAATTGTATAAATATTTCTTAGTTGGGTTATTTTTGTGATAAGATTGAGGACAAGGTTTATTGCATGCTTCTATTGTGTTATTTATTAGAATCTAGCAGACACCTTATTATGGCTATCTAGAGTACAACCATCAAGTTCAAGATATATGAGGTGGTAGAGTTGTTACTTTATGAAGAGATGAAATGGATAATTTTTTATTCATCTAAGGAGGCTCTTGTTCTTGTTGGAAGATAAAAAGAGAAAGGCAAGAATAAGTACAAGAAAAATGAAAGAGGTAGATCCAAATGCCAGGGACATCCAAGTCTCCTAGAAAGTATAAGACAAAGTTTTGGAACTATGGAAAATGAGTCACTTTTGAAAACAATGTGAGGAGAAAAGGAAGAAGAGAATAAATTTATTTTCCTCAAATTTAGTAATTCCTCCTAGGATCACATTGAAGCCTTCATTGTATCCTTGGAAATTCATCAATTGAAAGATATATGGCTGATAATTTTGGATGTATATTTCCACATGACCTCACATTGGGGTTAGTTTAGGAAGTATGAAGAGTATGATGGCAGGAAAGTGTAATTTAGTGATGAGTATTGTATGAATATTGTTGTATGTAGAAGAGTCAATATTATATTATCCAATGGTAGAGTGAAGGGGATGATCAATGGTGCTCTGTATATCCTTTGTTTGTCATGGACCCTACTTTTGATAAGGAAAATGAGTGATCATGTAGGTGTCCAAGACATTTTCTTTATAAGGTGGATGAAATATGACCAAAGGACCTATGGTACTTTTTATATCATCATAAATTACATCCCTCTACAATTTATTGCTCACCTAGAGACTATTTTACCATGTAAGGCCTCTTGTACTCAGTCCTAGTATTGCAACTCAATTTTGAAAAAAAAATATAGCTTCTTCATAGAATTTTGGACCTCTAGTACCAATTTAGGGTTGCAGTGGGAGGATCGATATGCAAAAGGCATTTGGGTCACACCAGCCCATACCTAAATTCAAATTTTGAAATGGTCATCTTGCAAGAGCAAAAAATTAAAGCCCATGTCAACTTGCTAAAAAAATAATACCTCAAAATTCTAGAGAGAGGTATAAAATAAAGTTACCCCCTTCTCATTTTGGCATAACACAATAACATCATACAAATTGTTGAATTTTACAACACAAGAAACTAGGATCAAATAACAAAAAAAAATACTTTCCACAAGAAAGGGTAGCAAGAAAATAATTACAATATTCCTCAAAATAAAAAGGATTACAATTTGTGAGATCACATAATTGCAGGATTAAATTACAATGAAGAGATCAATTTATTTTATAGAAAGAAATATATATAAAAATAGAAAAGATAACTCAAATAAAATTTAGAAAAATAAATCTAAGATATGCAAAATAGAAGTGCATGACATGGACAATGTGCAAACTAGAGCCTAACTAAAATTAGACTAAGCTAAATTTAGACTCACTAAGTGAACTTAAGCTACAACATAAATGTGCAAACACGTGCGTTAATTATGCACGAGAATATTCTATAGCATGTGTATAATTAATTAAAGAAACATATCCAAGTGTGCCTAAATAAACTAATATGCATGCTCTAATACCCCACCTTAAGTGAAACTTAGGGAGAGAAAACACTCTATGCATGGAATGCATGAATATGTCCCAACAACAAAGTACTAATTAGGCACCCGTGCACAATGAAAATATCTCAAAGTTGATAAAAAGGACAACCACATGGGAAAAAACCCTCTCCAAAAGTGAGAGATCCAACTACATGAAGTTTAGAAGAACCTTCTTCTGGGACACAAGAAAAGCGTGGACACCTGTCGAATCATAATTGTCATAGTGCTGAATGAAGAAACTCATTTGAAGCCAAGATGATGATCAAGATCAATTTGTATGAGTTCCCCCAACAACACTAATCGAATAATGAGAAAATGGAAAACAAAGACAAAACATTTTTCAGCCATAGGTATAAAAGACAACAATCTACACAAGTGCCCCCAATTACACTACTCTTACAATGAGTAGATGGAAAACAAAGGAAAAACATATGTCAATGAAAGATGCAGATAACACACAATTTTTTATGAGTGACCCAAACAATACTACTCAATCATGTAAGAACAAAGTGCTATTAAAAAATATAAGATCAATCTGTATGAGTGCCAATAGTATAAATAACTGATCAACTACGGAACCAAGGAAATAAAAGATACATAAAGAAACAATTTACATAAGTTCCCCCAATGAAACTACTCAAACAATGAGCAGATGAAAAACAAAGGAAATACATCTATCAATTAAAGATACAAATGACACATGAATCTGTATGAGTGACTCAAATGATACTACTCAACCATGAAAGAAAAAAGTGCTAGTAAAAAATGTAGGTGCCAATTGTATAAATAAATGATCAACTACAGAACCAAAGAAGCATCGAGACAAAAAATAGAAACCCTTGCATAATGATGACAAAGGTGAGGCTTGAAAGGTCCACTGAAACTCTATGTCACTAAGAAGATGAAGGAAAGATCCATGTAGAAAGAGCATGACCTTTGTCTATTTGGGGTAAAGAAGACTGAGGAGTTGAAAAATGATTCTGCTTCATGGCCTCCTCTAAAGCCTATAATCACTTCAAACAACTGCAAACTAGATGACCTTCCTTGATATAGAAACTACAGGGATCACCTGCTTTATACTTTGTCTTGGAGGTGTTAGGGCTGCAAATTGTTTTTGGTGATAAGTCTGTTTGTAGTATAGTTTCATGCTTTCCTTTGAGATCCTATTTATTTTTAATGTTCTTAACCCCTGATTGTCATTTGATCCAACCCTTTCATTTTCCATGGTGTTCTAAACCCTAAGTCTCTCATGTTTTTTAATTTTCTTGCGTACCTTTTTGGGAGCAAGTTGAGTTATTTTAAACCATGTGCCTTAAGTCTTCATGCGGGGGACATTTTATTTTTAAGTCCTAAGTCCTAGAAGGGCCCGTATATTAACATTTCCTAAGTCTAAACTCTCTGTGGTATCTTATTCTTTTAAAGTGTCGAGCAGATTTCTTTTAATCTAATGACAGACGTAATGCCTTGATCAAAAGTTGCATGAAGGATATCCATCAAGGAATCACACCTGAATGATAAATATCAATCTTGAGATTGTGGGGTTGGCGTATTCAAAGCTAAAGGAGAAGATAGGCTTTGGTTAGATTAAAGTTAATCCAATGGTGGGCCCAATTCTTTGAATTAAAGATGCGAGGAAGTTTATCTTCACGACATCGCGCCTATGTGACATGTAGTTAGTGGCAGGACCTAGCCAGAACTAAAAGGTAGATAAAGGTGAGTTAGATCAATTTTGATTGGATGACAGGCATAATTCCTTAATAGGAAGATGCATGTCATTTATTCTATTGGAATTATTGGAATGATGTACTGAGAGGGGAGGGGTGAATCGGTACCTCTAAAAATTTTATGTGATTAGCCCATTAACCTTTCTATCATCAGATTTGTATGTTCACCTAACTATCTATTCATATTTCTTTATGTATGTAAAATCATAACATAATTTATTTACATGTGTAAACATTCAAGAAAAATACATGAAAGTAAATAACACATAACACAATATATGATATCGCAGAAAACTCCTGTTAGGAAGTGAAAACTGCGGTGGGGATGTCACCCACAAAACTTCACTATCTGCAGATAAGAAGGGAGCTGGTTAAGGCTTACAATTTGATAATTTATGATGATCTACCCTATTAGGAGTATTAGAGTGGAGACCTATTAGGATCTACTTTGTTTGAAGCTTTAGCAACACCGTTAGGTGTGCACTCTGTTAAGAGATTTATCAAGAACTGTTAAGTCCACCTTCTACTAAAGGATTTCTGATGTGATGCACTTGTTAGAATGAAAATACATTATAAATGTTGATCTAGCAGTATATGCAATCTCTAATTGCTGATAACCCATCCTATAAAGCTTACAATGTATATGTAATCACCTTGATTGATTGAATGATACCTTGTCTCTGCTTGTCGGTAGCCTTGTATCTGCTCTTGAGAACTGATATGATCTATTTTAGAACTTTGCATGAATTCACTTCTTCTACTTAGATTCTCTTCGTGGCTTCAATCATTTTTCAACTCTTGCTATTACAAATGATTGAACATCTATATATACTAGTTTCTAGGTCCATTCTTGATTCACTCTTTTCAAGTTAACTATAGATTCAAGGTTTATAACTTGACCTTGATCTTTAGTTAGTTATGTTTTAGATCCATTAGGATGCTTTAAAACATTTACAATATATTTTATTGACCCTCAAGTAATTATTTAAAACAAATTAAAACTCTATAAATAGAATTACAATGTTTTATCTGACGTGGAAAGTCAGATCCACTTTTTGCGGGTTCTGCAACTGACTGTCGGTTCTGATGCTCAGGTTGCTCTGTCAGTCTATCAGGTTTCTTTCATTATTTTCTCTATTGAGATTCTTCTATGTTGGTGTCCCTATATTGAACAATTCGTTGGGTTCCTTTCCTTTTCTATTCTGTCGGCAATGTTCATAAAACTATACTGTCAGTTTAGTGATTTTGGATCCATCGTCGATGTTTCATCGGTGGTGTCCTTTATTCTTTGTTGTTGGTTCAACACTTGATTGTGTTCATTAGGAAATTCTATACTTAGCATTTTCACAACAAGTATTGTCATCTCATCAAGTATGTAGTGTGTTGTCTGTTGGGTATGTCTATACCGATGACCTTTATCATGTTTTTCACTTAAGTATACTAATGGAAAAACTTAATTTCTTCAATCTCCCCCTTTGACATTATTATCAAAAAATGATATGTGCAACATAATTAATTTATTAGTATGTACACCTGTGTATACTTCATCCTTAGTCATTTCGTGACTCCCCCTATACATATGTCGTTAAGTGTAAGTTTATGTACATATAATTGCCTTCCCCTTTTTTTTGTTTCCTTTTTCTGATATTTGATATATTGTACATATCTATTCCTACTGTACATACAACATACAACATACATATCATTTTCCTCCTTTTTTGATAATAAGGGAAAAGGTACTTACAACTTGTCAAAAATGTGGGAGTGTGAGGCTTTTATTTCCTCCATCATCTTCTCCCATTTATCCTTCAAATTTTTGAGAGCCATGTGCTCAAGTGATATCCTCACATGCATATCATAGATGTTGTCTACCATAGACATCTTCAGGGTCGAGGTCAGATTCCTTGCATCTGTAATGTGTTGTTGCAGAGTAGTGAGGTTTGGAAGAATGTGAGACTGTAGCTCGATAACCTCATTTCTAAACTGTCTTTGCATCCCATATCTCTTTTCTTAACCTGTTTATCTCTTTGATCTTTTCATGATGCAACTTTATTGCATTTTCTTCAGAGGTTAAACTTTGTGCACTTGCTGTCAGAGTTGAATCTAATTGGGACAACTTTTCACAATTCTCTTTTGTGAAATTGTCAAGTGTGCACAATTTTTGAACTAAGGTAATAGCTTCTGCAATCATTGGTTCTAATTGACTTCCTAATTCAGAGAGATTTACCTTGTTTTCTACCACTTCTTGGCTTATCTTATCAACTAGTTTGAGTTGATACTTCTTTTCTTCCCGTTCTTCCATTGCCTGCTCTGCATCTACACTTTGAGTGGTGATGGCGTCGGTAACAACTACAATTTGTTCCATGACTGATATGTCATTTTTAACGTTTACCTTAGGAACAAGTTGATGTAGTATATCCCTAGCTTTGTCAAGTGCTTGGGCTTCCCTATGTGCTTTTCTCATTTTCTCCTGTAGGGATTTTCTTTGACATATCACTCCAAACTTTTGAAGTGTTTCAATATCTAAAGTTGATACATCCCACTTGGGTATTTTGAACACCTCATCAAGTGTTATAGTAAAGATATCTTTCTTTATTACTTTCTTCTTCTTCCTCTTTTGTTGGGAGACAGATTGGTGAACTACCATTTGTAAGTCTTGAGATTGAATTGATTTGGTAGGTGAAGGTTGAGAAGATGAAGCTTCTTGTTGCTTCTATTCAGAGTCCACCTGTTGGTTGTGTGAAGATGTATCTTCAGTGGCCTTGGGTGTACCTATAAATTTTTCTTCCTTTCCCTTCATGCTATCATCTTTCTTAACTTCTTCCCTCTTTTATTTTTCTTCATCCTTTCTCAATTTTTCATCCTTGCTAGTATCTTCTCCTTGGTCTTTTTCAATAGAAAACTTTTGCTGAGTGTTGGTTGCATCCTTCATCTCTGTGTCTGTAATCCTTTTGTGTGTTCAATGCATCTTTAGTCTCATTATTACCCATGTCCTTAGGTATGTTATCATCTTTCTTAGATGATTTCTCCTTACTAGAGTTAATTTCAATAGCTTCTATCAATATTTTCATGTTGGTCAGAGTGTTTACCTTTGGAGTGTCAGTAAGTGTGTCCTGTCTGTCGGTATCACCTTGTGCAACAGTTGCATCTTCATATTTTTGCATGTCTTCTGCAGGGTCTTTTCCTATAATTTCATTAATGATATTATCCAACCATGTTTCATCATTGACATCCTCATTTATGTTACTTTTTATTTTCAATTCTTCTTTGGTAACCTCTGCTTCATCATCCATGTCAATATGAGTTGGGCTTGGTGGAATTTGGATTTCTTCACTCTGACTTTTGTCAAGAGTAGTGTTGGGCCATACCTCATCTGCAACTTCAATATTTTTGAGGCCTATTGTATCACTCTCTTCTCTATCTAATTCAACTGATGAATCATTCTGTGCATCTTTGATGATGATGTGTTCTTTTTTTGGGCTAGCTTCCTAAGTTGGATTTTTGAGTATTTTACACCACTTCTTGATGCTTTCCTGATCTAGCTCAATTATCTTCCCTTGAAGAAATTTGTACACTCTCATTTTGGGTGAGAACTCCTTTGCATATTTTTTCATCATTTCATCTATCTCTTCCTTCTTTGATTTAGAAGGCATAAGAGTAGCAATTACTCTTTCTCTTATTTGTTTTTCTTGATGAAGTGCAAATGTCCATCTTGCAGACAATCTATCTGATAGCTCCTTGGGTACTTTATATTCCTTAAATTAAAGTGGAACATAATTATGTTTGCACATTTTAGCTATTATAGCATCTTCAATTTTATTTTGATCCTCTAGATCAAATTTCAACCATTTCCTAATGCTAGGATCTGAAATAGATTGTGATTCTAAATTTTTTTTACATATTTCATCAATGGTTTTAGGAATCAAGGGTTCTTTCCCTTTTTGTACTTCTATGTCAGCTTCATGCATAGCTGAGTCATCTGGATCTTGTCTTGTTCTATTTAAATTCCTCCTTTTGGTTTGTTTCCCCTTTGGTGAGACTAGATTCCTCTTGTAGGTTCTCACTCTCCCTTTCTTCAACGGTGAAGGAGTTGCTTCCTTTACTATTTTTCTTCTTGTCCTTGAAGCAGTTATTGTCCTTGATTTATTAGGTGGAGGAGGAGGTGGTGAGTATGACTGTGTAGCCTCTGAATCACTCTTTTATGTATCTTTACCAATCGGTGACTGGCCCTCAGTTTCTTCCTCCTTTCCTTTTGTTTCCTCTTCACCTTCTTCAGTAACTACAAATTTCTTGGTTAAGTCCTTTACCATTTTGTTCTTCTTGTTTACAATTTTCTTGACAACAAGATCTGACTTGATTTTTGGTTTGGCTTCTTCATAAGTGCCAAATTTTGGTTTCTTGTTGTCCAATGGTTCATTCAACAGTGCCTTGATGCATTTTGTAGCTTTTCCTATTTGGATTTCATAATCTAGTGGTGATAGCCAAGATTTTCTAGGTACTACTAGTTTGATATAAGTAAAATCAGTATCTACCATAAAACATATATCATCTTTGTGTTCTTCTATCAAACTCTCTGGTATCCTTGTTCTTGCTTGCATATTTTCCTTAAATCCTTTGAAATATTCATTCATTAAGTCATCAAAATCTGTACCTAATGATTCTATGTGCTCACATATCTGTATGGTGACTGGTTTTCTTATGTCCCATAATACTTTGCCTATGGAAGGAAAGTATTCTTCAAAGTAAAAGAATATGCACATAATAAGAGAACCAAGGAAGGAAAGTATTCTTCAAAGTAAAAGAATATGCACATAATAAGAGAACCAAACTTACAAGTGTTTTTCCTTGATGACCTTATGGTGTTCATGTTCTCCTCAAGTTGATTTAACAATATTTCTGCAAGATCCATCTTCTTTCCTAGTTTGATGATCTTGTAGGTTGTGCTCATAGCACTGCTTGCTATGTTGTTCATTCTGTTGGCCTAAAAGATTTTATATCCTACCACACATGCACCAAACTTGAGTTCCTCGTGAGTGATGATGTTAACCTTGAGACCTCTTTTGTCTGATTTTGCACCTGTTAACTTTTCTACTTCCTTCATAGATGGGTGCTTGTGATCTTTTGTCTTGTCGATTGTGGGATATTTATTAACCGCATGAATAACATCTTTTGTTATTCATTTAGGCTCATCAAGCCACAATGTCTAGTTATGCATTCTGCTAAGAACTATCTATATCCATTCGGTCTTAAAAACCCTAGGAAAGTGTAATGCATTTGTTAGACCTTTCACTTCCAGATGCTTGTGCTCTTCTTTCAGGTTTCTAGTGTCATCACATATTTCCTTATAGGACTTATCTAGGTCTAGATCTCATAATTCTAAGATCTTTCAATGTATATAGAACCTTACGTCCTCTACCAGCAAAACCCTAGGTGGGATTCTGGAGAATTCTCTAGAATCATCGGGTTGTGATGCAATTTATGGGTGTAACTTGTATTTAGGTTCAACACAAGTACTATTGCTAATAATATTAATTGTTTTCTTCTTATCCTCTTTCAATATTTCTTTTCTTGAAGTAGATGCCATCGTATTTTGAAATTTTGGGCTTTCTGTAACTTAAACACAGTGTGGTCGGTGATTGTAGGTACTTAATGAATCTTTGTGATCGCTCATGAATCTATTGAGTCATGTTTGAATCTTGCTGAGGTCAAACTTCAATATGTTCTTTAATCACTCTATTTAGCTCTGCTTCGTTGCTCGAAAATCATGGGTGCAAAATGAGTTCTTAGGTCGCGCCTATATAACTTTTTGTGCCCTAAGTTGTCATTAATTCCCAACAACTCATCAGTGTACAAAGACTGAGTTCGTTAGTTGAGGCATAAATAACATCTTCGGTGTAGGTGCAAAGTTTTGAGGTAGCTAGTATCTTTGGTGATTTCACCGATGATTTTTGATAAGATGGCGATGAAAACCTCTATTGGCTCAAAGATCACCGATGTCTGTCGGTTACACTTAGTGACTTGGCTTTTGTGTAATGCCTGATAAATTTTGATAAGTAGTGTCAAGTTTACTATGTGTGTTCACCGATGCTTATTGGTACCCATTTACCGATGGAATTATTTTTCAATCATATTACAAGTAACGATATAGTTCATCTTCAATAATGCTAATTTTGTCAATATGATCAATGTGTAATGGAACTGATGCATAATATAACTTGTCATAATGCAGTTCCATACTTACTTGTGCAACTTAGTTGGGAATAGTGATGCCACCAAATCCATTGGATGGGGTGTCATCATTTTCATTGCTTGGTCTAGCACCTTCAGTGTTTGTAGCTTTTCTCCATATCTTGTTTCTCATCTTCTTGATGTCATCAATGGTGTTTCCATTGGGATAAGTGCTTATTTCTGTCAGTCTGTCTTTGCAATCTTTTATCACATGTCCAACCTTATGACAATGTAAACATGTCATATCTAGATTGGTCCATCCTCTAGGTCTTCTAGTCCATTTTATCATACAGTTGGCAGCAATATGACCATACCTTCCACATGCTCTACATTTTACCCATGTTTTATAGTCCCAAACATATGAGTTACCGATTCTTGTTGGTTTATAGCCATTATTAGGTTCTTTTGGTGTCCATGCTTTCTGGTTTTTTTTCTAGCACTCCTGATGTGTATGTCCATTCATTTTGCAGGTAGGATAGTACTTGTCCATGTAGGTTTCCTTCTTTGGATTTGTCACCTTGGATCTACATTTATGTGCCTTGTGTCCTTTCTTGTGACATTTATAACAATTACCAATGAAAGTAGATTGTGGTTGAGGAATACCTTTCATTTTGCTTCTGCAAATGTTTGAGGTGTGGCCTAGTTTTCCATAGTGATTGCATGAAAAATTCTTGGTTCTTGGAGTTTCATAATCATTCCTTTGATCTGATTAATTAGATGATTCTCCATTGTCAGCATACCCTAGACCTATGTAGTTGTTGACACTTCTTTATCCATCAAGAAAAGAATCCATTCTTTTATTGCTATCTTCAGCTTTCTTGATTAATTCATTGTGTTGTTTCTGAATTCTGACTTCATGCTTTAGCTTTTCATTTTCTTCTCTTACCTCACCGATGATCTATATTATTTCCATGAGTTTAGTTTTTAATCTATTTGCCTCTTGACCCATAAGAATAATCTGATTGGTAATCTCATGGTGATGATCAGTAAGTCTTTGAATCACTGATTATTTTTATTGTAGCTTTTCTGTGATTTTCTTCCTATCCTCAATAGCCAATGTTCTCTTTGATTCCGATTTTCTTTAATCATTCATGACATCAATCATTTTTACCATCTGAGTCTCTTGACCGATTTGCAACATCTTGATTTTCTCTGTCAGATGTAGATTGACCTCTTGTAGACTTGTGATCTCTTCTACTGATGTGTCTGATGCTTTGCTTGTTGTTGATTCAGCTGAGTTGAAGTAATCTAGGATCTCCTCTTCTTGATAATATTTTTCATTAAGCCTAGTTTCCATAATCTTTCTTTCATCAAGAAACTTTCTCATGCTTACTCTCACCTTTTTGTACTACTCATAGTAAATCTGAATTTGTAACTACTCATTCTCAATATCTGTGTCCAGTCTGTACTTTTCCATTGTCTTGATCTTTTCTCTTAAGTCTTTAATCTTTTCAAGAAAGAGACTTAGTTCTGATACCAATTTTTGGAATTACTGGAATGATGTACTGAGAGGGGAGGGGTGAATCAGTACCTCTAAATTTTTTATGTGATTAGCCCATTAACCTTTGCGTCATCAGATTTGTATGTTCACCTATCTATCTGTTCATCTTTCTTTATGTATGTGAAATCATAACATAAGTTCTTTACATGTGTAAACATTCAAGAAACATACATGAAAGTAAGTTACACATAACACAAGATATGATATCGCAGAAAACTCCTGTTAGTAAGTAAAAACTGCGGTGGGGATGTCACCTAGAAAACTTCACTATCTGTAGATAAGAAGGGAGCCAGTTAAGGTTTACAATTTGATCACTTCTAATGATCTACCCTGTTAGGAGTATTAGAGTGGAGACCTGTTAGGATCTACTTCATTTGAAGCTTTAGCAACACTGTTAGGTGTGCACTCTGTTAAGATATTTATCAAGAACCATTTAGTCCACCTTATACTAAAGGATTTCTGATGTGATGCACTTGTTAGAATGCAACTACATTATAAATTTTGATATGATAGTATATGAAATCTCTAATTGCTAATAATAGATCCTATAAAGCTTACAATGTATATGTAATCACCTTGAGTGATTGAATGATACCTTGTCTCTTCTCATCGGTAGCCTTGTCTGTGTTCTTGAGAACTGATATGATCTATTTCTAAAATTTGCATGAATTTTCTTTTGCTGCTTAGATTCTCTTCATGGCTACAATCATTTGTCAACTCTTACTATTACAAATGATTGAACATCTATATATACTAGTTTCTAGGTCCATTCTTGATTCACGCTTTTAAAGTTAACTCTAGATTCAAGGTTTACAACTTGACCTTGATCTTTAGTTAGTTATATTTTAGATACGTTAGGATACTTTAAAACATTTACAATATACTTGCTTGACCCTCAAGTAATGATTTAAAACAAATTAAAACTCTATAAATAGAATTACAATGTTTCATTTAACGTGGAAAGTTAGATCCACTTTTTGCAGGTTCTATAACTGACTGTCGATTTTGATGCTTGGGCTGCTCTATCAGTCTATTGGGTTTCTTTCATTCTTTGCTCTGTTGGGATTCTACTCCGTCGATGTCCCTATATTGAACTGTTCATCAGGTTCCTTTCCTTTTGTGTTTTGTTGGCGATGTTAATAAAATTGTACCGTTAGTTTAGTGATTTCGGATCCATCGGGGATGTTTTGTCGGTGATGTCCTTTATGCTTTGTCGCCGGTTCAACACTTGACAGTGTTCATCAGGAAATTCTATACTTATCATTTTCATGACAAGCATTTTCATCTCATCAGGTATGCAGTGTGTTGTCTGTCGGGCATGCCTATACGGATGACCTTTATCATGTTTTTCACTTAAGTATACTAATGGAAAAACTTAATTTCATCATTATTCATCATGAGATCACACCTAAATGACAAGTGTCCATCCAGAGATCTTTCCTAAGTGGGACCAAATGATAAAGCATCGAGCAGATCAAAGTTAATCTAATGGTTGGCATGATTTTGCTAAGAAAAGTTGCACATGGTTTTACTCATCACGGGATCACGTCTGAGTGACATGTATCCACTTTGAGATCATGGGTCTGGGACTTTGAAAAGAGGTAAAGGTGGGTTATATCTTTTTTAATCCAATGGTAGGTGTGATGTCTTGATCCAAAGATGCACCAAGGGTACTCATCGTAGGATCACGCCTTATGACACTTGTCTAGGTTGATGACGAAAGGTCATTAGTTTGTTGACTTTTGTGGACCACACGATGTCCTGCAATGGATCCAAATCGACGGCTGTGTTTTAAAGTTATTTTTCTAACATAAGGAACCTTGTTTTACAGTTGAGTCAAGGTTTTTTAAATATGAAGAAGTAATTATGAAGCATGTCGCTACCCTATCAAGAATAAATGAAAATTTCTAGAAAAGTTATATCAAAAGCACTCCATTTTATAATTTGAACATTGCGATTTTTAGAGAAGAAAAGTAGAGCCAAAGTAAAGCATGTTTGATTTGTTTTTTGGCACCTTTTGAAGTGGATAAGTTATTCTATCTGGTTGCTTCTACCATCTGTGAATTTAAGTGCTGGTCTAGATTGAGGTTTGAGGGAAGTAGGGTTTGTCTATAATTATTATTTTCTATCACAATACCCTAGTTTCTAAGATGGCATCACGTAGAGAGTTCTAGGGTAAGGTATACTATTAGGAAATAGCGGTGTGTGATGATTTTCTAGAGCAACTTGATATGTCTACTATTGATGGTTTCAAAGTAAAAGAGTTAATGCCAAAAAACCCTTGTTTGAAATTAAGTTACAGTCTATATGATAAAGGTAGATGGATGAGGGATGCCAATATAGGCATGTCTATTTTATCTCTTTTCAAAGTGGGTTTTGGTCAAAGTAATGATTTTTCTCCTAACAGTAGTATTTGGCAATTTGATGTGGGGAAGCTAGTAGTTCCAAATGTTTTCATAGATGCTGACATCCTGCTCCAAGTAGCAAAGAATTATGACCCACTAGCTAGGGTGGTGAGAGATGTGGATGCTAACCCTCTGATAAGAATCACTAATGATGAAATTCGTGAAGTTTTCCATTTGAATGAGCCTTCTTCCCAGCTTGAAGAAATTAATTTTGAAACTTTAAAAGAGGTTTACAAGGCTCAAAGTGATTATCTCAGAAGTGGACCTTTAAGGGAGTATTTTGACAATATTGGAGGATTAAGTGTAATAGGTCCTAATACTCCAAAGCCAATTAAGTTGTATTATTAAAATATGAAGGAAAAGGGTATGTATTGGTCCTTGTGTTAGATATTTGGAGAGGATGTAGAAACAACAATGCCAATCCATTATATATTTATGATGGTTCAGGCCCTTCACCCTCATATTACTGTCATTTTTGTTGCTAACCTAATTCACAATGGTCTAATTGGTATTCAGAAGTCAAAGGTAGGTAAACCATTTGCATGGTATTCAATTTTTATGCACATGTTTCTATACAAAGGTGCAAATTATTTTGAGAAAGGAATGGATTTAATGAAGATAAAGGATGGTGAAGAAATGCCAGTCAATTTGTGGAGTTTGGATTTATCTTGGGATAGAGAAAATGCTATTTTTGTTACTTTTGATAGATATTTTTCTTCAAGGCTTAGAGCCCTATTGTTTCTCGAGAATTGTTGGAAAGTGACAATGCAAGCAATTGTTATTTTGTCATTGATGTCAAACCTTAACTGGTGAGACTATTGTTATCTGTTTGAGTACCATATCTATTGATTGATGAAGAAGATTTAATAAGAAGACCAAGTGAATGGTTGAGTTAAGGCAAATAAAAGGGTACTTGATCAGTTGGCACTCTGGCAAAGTAATTAGTTGTTTATCTTTCAAAGATAGTTTTTCTGGCTATCTTGTGCCGAGCAAGTCTGGCTTGTGTCAAGCACCAGTAAAATTGCCGAGTGGAAACAGTGATTGCCAAGCAGATCACAGATATTGGCCGACTTGCAATATTTGGATTAATGATGAGATTTGAGATCTCTGGCCAACTTAGTCAATTTTATTGGGATATGTAAAGTTAATTAAAGATTGATCCATGTTATTTAATGTATGGATAACTATAATTAATGCAGGGATTCAAGATTTAATTAGAGACTACTTTGGAGAAGTAAATGTAATGTAATGATGGAATGATCCATTGGATCTGACCTAACCTAAGATCTACAATCTTGATTAAGTGGCAAAGATTTATTTGACCTAGATAGAGAGGTATATGATAACCTCAAGGGGTTATTCATTAAAAGAATGGATGTACGGATTGATGTACATTTGTGTATGCAAGAGGATTGCATAGTTGATTTACTGATTGGCATGACCTAGTAGAGAAGGCTGAACACAAAAGAAGAAAGTTGCATGTGTGATTGCTTGACGGATTTCCAAGCAGATCAGAAGATTGAAATGATAATGCAGGCCACTTAGTAAGTTAGCATCAAAGCTATAATTAGATCTAAATTTGCAAAGTAATTTGTATGTATCAGATCACAACTGTTGATTACTTTCTAACCATTGTATCAGTTAAAATTGTTTAACAAGGTTGACCTAACAGTCATTTGTATACATCCTCTAAGTAAGGTGACATTCAGGTGGAATGATCTAAGTCCTCTAAAAGGGCCACTCCTAATAGGGTGATTAAATCCTTTAACCATGTCACACCTAACAGTGTGTTATTGTAGCCTTTAACAGGGTTGGCTCCTCATAGACCTCACTTCAGAAGAGTGAAACTTGGTAGCATTTTACTAGTGGTTTTTCCCATATTGGGTTTCCATGTTAAATACTTGTGTCAACTTGTGTGAATGCTTATGGTTTGTTTTACTGTTATCTTTCTACAAGCTAATTACATTAAACAGTAAACTGCATGATTAAGTTGTTGACATATGCTACTGCTGCCGAGTAGATCTGAATTGTTTAAAATATAGAAAGTTTTATTTGGTACATCTAGACCTAAGGATAAATAATTCACCCCTCCCCTCTTAGTTATTCTAAATTCATTCTAACAATTGGTATTAGAGATTTGGTCTCCTGAAAATAGTTTGAAGGTACTTGGAGTGAAAAGATCAAGATGTATAAAAAGGAGGTTCCGAAGCTGAACAAAGATAACTTCCCTGCATGGCAGAGTTTGATGAAACTACATCTGGCTAGTATTAGAGATGATGCTAAGTGACTTATTGAAAATGCCTATGTACCACCTACTACTCCTCTCACAGCTGCACAACTAAAAGAAAAGCAAGAGCACAATCAAGCAATGTTGGAGACTGCATCCTCATTGAGCTATTCAGAGTTTGATGATATAAAGAGCTACACAAATGCAAAGAATATGTGGGATAAATTAGCAACTTTCTATGGTGGAGACACAAATGTGCTGAGAGCTAAATCAGAAAGTCTAAGAGGTAAGTTTGATGAAATGAAAATGCAAGAAGGTGCAAATGTTAATCAGTATTATGGTAGAGTAAAAGAAGTTGTAAATGCCATTAGAGGAGCTAATGGAACAATAGATGAGAACACTATTATGAGAAAGGTACTGAGAACTCTTCTTCCTATATATGTTATTAGAGTTTATACAATTCAAGAAATGAGATGTACTCCTAACAATAATTTGAATCTGGAAAATCTGATAGGCAGACTTACTGCATTTGAAATGTTAAATTATGATAACTACAATCCACAAGGTATTGATTCTGCTTTTAGATCTTAGTTGGTCCTCAATAAATCTAAGAAAGGAAAGAAGCATGTGAAAAGTGATAGTGACACTACTGATGATGATCTTGAAGAACTCGAAGCACTTATGGAAAAAAGGTTGTCCAAAGGAAAAGAAAAATACAGAGGTAAAATTCCTATCATTTGTTTTTCATGCAACAAAATTGATCATATAGATGCTAGATGTCCTGATAAGAATGAAAAAGATGAAGGAAAGGACAGAAAATATAAGGATTACAAAGACAGAGATAAGAAATCTTGTTATATTGCTAAAGAAACTTCTAACAATGATACTGACAATTCTAATGACAATGACATAGAAGTTGTTTATGTTGCAATGAAAGAAGATTCTAATGATGATGAGAAAACTGAATTAATTTCTTATAAGAGTAAAGGTGATTGTTGGATCATTGATAGTGGTTGTTCCTATCATATGACTGGTGACAAGGATAAGTTTGAAACCCTAGACCAATGCAAAGGAGGATATGTAAAATTTGGTAATGATGCACCATGTCTCATCAAAGGTAAAGGATTGATTAACTTGACTGACAAAATCAGATGTGATAATG
Organism: Thuja plicata; assembly: GCA_018584345.1. Lineage (NCBI taxonomy): Eukaryota > Viridiplantae > Streptophyta > Pinopsida > Cupressales > Cupressaceae > Thuja > Thuja plicata. The sequence continues at coordinate 2,300,913 of MU227154.1, forward strand.
TGTATTGCCTTGATGATCTTAATTACAATTTGCTGAGTGTTGCACAACTGAATACTTCTGGTTATAGAGTTGAGTTCCATCACAGAAAAGTAAAGATCTATGACTCTACTAGAGAACTAGTTGGAAGTGGTGATCAAACTAAAGGTAACTTGTTCTATCTGGATTTATCCGAGGAAACATGTTTGTTTGCACAGTACAATGATGTTTGGTTATGGCATAAGAAATTGTGTCATGTGAACTTTGATAACTTGGTAAGCCTAAGTAAATTGAAAAGGGTTAGAGGGATACCTAAGTTAAAGAAACCTGAGAATGCAATGTGCAAACAATGTCAACTAGGAAAGATGACTAAGTCTAGTTTCAAGAGTAAAACACATACTTCAGAGGA